>JBBBDQ010000185.1:2872500-2877500 GCA_037127315.1 Ascarosepion bandense
ATATATATATATATATATATATATATATATATATATATATTAGTAGAGAACAAATAGGAAAATGTGTATTTAATATAACGTTTAATTTCAAGAAGTTTCTTCAGAGATTTTTAAAAGACGAATGATTTAAAAAACTTTCTAAAATCCAAGAGACACTATGTTAATTAAGGTCTGTTTTCATGAGTCAATTACGTGCAATCAAGATAAATCAATGGATGAATATTAAATGTAGAAGGCAAAAATGTGTAGCTGTTCAAATGTGCGTGACACGAGTAATAAAAACATTAGGTAATTATTATGAATGTAAATATATGTAAGCAAAAATAATGCGTGTCAAGCGTATTAAACTATAAGCGAATCACTAGGGATTGATTGTTTAAATCCACGACGATAGAAATCACTAAGTTTGGACAGACCAATACCTCGACGATAAAAATCCTTACATTTTGACTACTCACTGTCTCAAGGATAGAAATCACTAGGGTTTGATTGTTCAAGAACTCGTCGATAGAAAGTACTAGGTTTGGATTGTTCAATATCTCGACGATAGAAATCACTAGGGTTTGATTGTGCAATACCTCAAAGATAGAATCACTAGGTTTTGACTGCTCAATACCTCGACGATAGAAATCACTTGGTGTTGACTGCTCAATATCTCGACGTTAAAAATCACTAGGTTTTGATTGTTCAATAGCTCGACGATAGAAATGACTAGGTTTTGACATTTCAATGTCTGGACGATACAAACAACTAGACCTTGAGTGTTCACTACCTCGACAATACAACTCACTAAGGTTTCATTGATCAGTACCTCGACGTTATAAATCACTAGTATTCAACCGGCCAATACGTCGACGATAGAATTCACTAGTTTTTAACTGTTCAATGTCTCGGCAATAGAAATCACTAGATTTTGACTGCTCAATACCTCGACGATAAAAATCATTAGGTTCAATTATTCAATGCCAAGACAATAGAAACCACTAGCTTTTGATATTTACTATCTCAACGATATAGATCACTAGGGTTTGATTGTTCAATTCCTCGATGATAGAAACCACTAGATTTAATTGTTAATGACGATAAAAATCACTCGGTTGAGAGAGCTCATTACCTCATACAACAATCGTAATCTCTTGTGTTTGAATGTTCAGTACCTCTGCAATAGAAATAACTAGGTTTTGACTGCTCAATACTTTGACGATCGAAATGACTAGGTTTTAACTGCTCAATACCTCGACAATAAAAATCACTTGGGTTTGATTGTTCAGTACGTCGACGATGGAAATCACTATGTATTGACTGCTCAATACCTCCACGATAGAAATCGCTATGTATTCACTGATCAATACCTCCATGATAGAAATCACTATGTATTGATTGATCAATACCTCGACGTTAGAAATTACTATGTATTGACTGCTCAATACCTCGACGACAGAAATCACTATGTATTGACTGCTCAATACCTCGACGATAGAAATCACTATGTATTGACTGATCAATACCTCGACGATAAAAATCACTATGTATTGACTGCTCAATACCTCGACGATAGAAATCACTATGTATTGACTGCTCAATACCTCGACGATAGAAATCACTATGTATTGACTGCTCAATATCTCGACGATAGAAATCACTATGTATTGACTGCTCAATACCTCGACGATAGAAATCACTATGTATTGACTGATCAACACCTCGACGATAGAAATCACTATGTATTCACTGATCAATACCTCGACGATAGAAATCACAATGTACTGACTGATCAATACCTCGACGATAGAAATCACTATGTATTGACTGATCAACACCTCGACGATAGAAATCACTATGTATTCACTGATCAATACCTCGACGATAGAAATCACAATGTACTGACTGATCAATACCTCGACGACAGAAATCACTATGTATTGACTGCTCAATACCTCGACGACAGAAATCACTATGTACTGACTGATCAATACCTCGACGACAGAAATCACTATGTATTCACTGATCAATACCTCGACGACAGAAATCACTATGTATTGACTGCTCAATATCTCGACGATAGAAATCACTATGTATCGACTGCTCAATACCTCGACGATAGAAATCACTATGTATTGACTGGTCAATACCTCGACGATAGTAATCACTATGTATTGACTGATCAATACCTAGACGATAGAAATCACTATGCATTGACTGCTCAATACCTCGACGATAGAAATCACTATGTATCGACTGCTCAATACCTCGACGTTAGGAATCACTATGTATTGACTGATCAATACCTCGACGATAGAAATCACTATGTATTGACTGATCAATACCTCGACGATAAAAATCACTATGTATTGACTGCTCAAAACCTCGACGATAGAAATCACTATGTATTGACTGTTGTGTGCTTCGATGGGAGAAATCACGATGCTTTAAGTATTTATATTACCATTTCCTTTTTATATATTGATCATATGGATATTAATATTCCATATATTGCCACTACTACTTCCTAAAAAAAATCGGACTATATTTCACCCCTTACCACCGTTCTCATATCTAATTCACCGCTGAATGAGTTGAGGCGTAGGATACTTATTTCGGCATATTTACTTCCTTTGAACAATTACGACGCGATTTATTTTGTTTCGGAACTCAATTTCTGCGTAGTAATTGCACAAAGGAAGTAAATAGGCCGAAAAATCGGCAAACTACGCGTGAAGTCATTCTGCAGTGAATAACATTTTTGAAGCGTGTTTACGAGGTGAGATAAACATCGACAAGAAGTTCGATATTTTTCTGGTCGTTAACATGAAAAAAGGTAGGTTTCGTCAGTAAACAATTATCGATTTGATTTCAGCATATACATTTGCACAGAAATAAGTATGTTTTGGAAAGATTTGATGTGGCATAGGGCTTCGGGGAACAAATCAAAGATTTACTCCCGATCCTAACAATCTTAACATGTTCAAGTCTAGGGTTAACCGTTTTCTGTCCCTGTTATTCATGTAAACTTCCGCGCGACTTAACGCACACACAAAAAATTTAATTCAAGCAAAATGAATTAATGTCTTGTTAATAAACGCCTTTTTTCTTCCTCTTCTCTTATGCCTCCTTTCAGATCTCATTTAAATATATTTTCCTTTGCTCTGGGAAGTGTTATAACAGAAGACGGAAAGTGCGACACAGAGATCCGAAGGCGAATTGGCATAGCTAAGGAAGCGTTCCAGAAGTTGAGTCAAGTATTAAAAGATAAGAAAAATTTTGATAGAAACAAAGAAAAAGATTGCTATGTGATGTCAGTTCTACAATATGGCAGTGAATGCTGGACAATATCTTCAAATATCGGTTCTGCAGAAGGATGCTGCGGATATCATGGATCGAGCATGTAAGCAATAATGATGTCTTGGAAACGATGGTAACAAAAAGGAAATTGACGTTGAGCATCAGGAAGTGACAACTAAAGTTCGTGGGATACGCAAAGAGGAAGGAGGTCTTGGAGAACCTGATACTAACAGGCCAGATGGAGGGAAAAAGAGACAAGGGAAAGCAGCGGATAACGTATTTAAAGGGCCTGGGCAGGTGGAGATATAACGGAGGTTGTGTGGTGTAACAGGAGAAAGCGTGCTAAGTGCCACCAGTGATAGGGAAACGTGGAAAACCATGGTCGCCTACCTCCTGAAATAACAAGGAACATATAAGAAGAATTTAATTGCAATATGTTTTACTTCTGACGAAAGGTGCTTTAAGATTTTGTCACTTGATTCTAGTCGAAGTAATGTATTCGATTTTAACTAATGAATTATGAAATTATGATACCCACATTAAGAATAAGTTTTTACCATAGTATGTTACAAAAAATCTATTCACACACAAATATATATATATATATATATATATATATATATATATATATAACGAAAACAAGGTGAAACTTTGTTCTATATGTGTATGTGCCTATGTTTATAGTTTTGAGTACATGTATATATATATATATATATATATATATATATATATATATATATATAAGTAATATTAAGGCAGACACGTTATTTCATAGTAAATATTAATACTAATTTCATAGTAAATCGGAAGTTTGGGCCTATTTCAAGTGAACCATCATCAGCTTCCGTCTTCATTTTACAAAGGATTTTTACCATGAAACAACGTGTCTGCCTTAATTTTTTAAATATTTGCTCTATATGTATTTATATACATATATATTTAGAGAACTCTTAGAGAGTTATCCTACCACTGTATGTAGAGGATACTCTTTTGGATTCTTCTATACCTACACTGCATTCTATATATATATATATATATATTTGGGGAGTTGTTATAACGAAACTTCGGCTCAGAGTTGTAGTGCCCGGTTCGGCCGGAAGTAAGACATGCAACTAAGGAAGTGGGTTTAAAACAGTGTATTAGTACATACAAGAACATATATACATAGTAAGTGGTAGTAATGTTTAAATAAAAATAAATAATTCTGAATGGTACAGTTACACTGCGTATTGCTTAACTCGTGGCTTGCTTTAACTGCGTTCTTAATTGTCAACAACAGCCTCTAGGAAGTCACGCAGTTAATTATATATAGTAAGAAGAAGATCCCATTCCTCATAGAAGGGCAGCATATATATATATATATATATATATATATATATATATATATATATATCCATTCCTCATAGAAGGGCAGCATAATATATATATATATATCCGCAAGTATAGGTAGATATGGATGGAATAATATTCCGTATCCAAGAAAACGCTATTCTTAAAAAGTGCTTAATACAAAGTAGAGCTAATAATATTTATTCAGAAATTCTAACATGGATATGTTATAATATCACTACAAAAGTAGCTATTTTGTTTCGACACATCTTGTGTCTTATCAAGTGATGATATTTATTTTAACTTGAAGAGTTTTAAACGGTTAGAAATAAGCCAAACCCCGTTAATCAGGGGGGCATTGTTGCATAGATAGTGTGGACCAATCAGAA
>JBBBDQ010000185.1:2882500-3132500 GCA_037127315.1 Ascarosepion bandense
CGGTCAGTGTAAACATTCTTTGATTAACGCTTCCAAAGTAGAGTCAAAATGTCTCTATCGTCCAGATTGAAGACGCTCACAGATTTTTAGAGACTAATTTGGAAAAATATTATCCTTGGCTCAACATCTATATTTCCTCCCCGCTTCCGAAAAGTAAAAATGAACATTTGAAAGAAAAACAGAAAACGCATACTTCTATCAACCAAACACCGGAAACCTATTATACAATAATTTTTATAGAAAATCGTTAATAAAATCAGATTTGTTTTTTTTTATCATCTATGAGATGGAGGTTGTAATCAAACAGAAAAAGGAACTACGAATTTAGGTACCTCCACTCAATTGACAAAAAACAAAAAAAAACAGCATATCAAGGGCTCAAATAAAAACAAAGTTTTATCATCAAAATGTTTATAGTATTAATAAGAGGAAAGATCAAATTTTGTTGTTATTATTTCAAAATTTTTAAAAAATAATTTCTAACACGTTCGAAATTTTAATTAAAATTTCACTTTTTGTTTTCCGTCATTGATTCACGCTATGTTTACGTAAGACTATTAAGAAAATGGAGTCGGTCGAGTAAAATGATTTTGGGGCGAGTAAATTTTCCCTCGCTCTCGACCGCCGGTCGAATCATTTCTTTTTCAAATCTCAAAGGCTATATATATATACACTGCCGGCCATAATTATTAGGCTACCCCAGTGTTTTAGAAGAAATTATGTATTTCATACTATTTTTTAGTATGTATTGCCAATTGAATAATTGCAAATGAATATAGGATGTTTCTTTTGATAATACTGCACAATAACATGTACATCAAATAAAGTTATAAATATTTTATAAGTACCTATATTGCAGTTTCATCAACGAAAGAATGAATAAAATTTAGGATGATTCAGACGAGTTTATCTTTGCTTTCTTGCCTTGTAAAATTTTGCAAAGTAATAATAACAAAAGAACCATTCTATTTTCATTTCGAATTATCCACTTGGCAATAAATACTAAAAATAGTATGAAATACATAGTTTCAATCGACAGGGTGCGATGGGTAAATTGTCGCTATTTGCCTTGTAAAATTTTGCAAAGTAATAATAACAAAAGAACCATTCTATTTTCATTTCGAATTATCCACTTGGCAATAAATACTAAAACATTTCTTTTAAATAACAGGATTGTCCTAATAATTCAGACGGGTAGAGTTTATATATATATATCTTCACATGATTCCCGATATATATATATATACGTGTGTGTGTGTGTGTGTGTGTGTATCAGTAATGATGTAAAGTCTCCGAATGGCCAGGATAATTTAACAAGATATACTTAATGTAAAATATGAAGTGTTATGAAGGCTTGTTTCGGTTGCTTTCTGTCCGAAGGCAGACAATCCGACAATGTGAGAATTGCGTCTGAGCTACGTTAATACTAATAATAATCGCTAGACAACAGTATAGGTTTAGTGGGTTGGGAGCAGGGCTAACAACCCTGTCCCATAAAAAAACAGCTTGTTAGGGAAATAGCAAAAACGCTGCCCTACACCCAATTTGGTGTAACGGAAACGTTTATTACAGTTAAATCTATATCTGACTGTAGAAAAGAAGACACCGCATTGTTTTAGCTGCAGAAATGCATTACTACCTTTCCCTAGCACTTAAGGGAATGTAACAAACTCGACTGGAATTCGAACTCGGATCTGATTCCTAAATCCATCCCGCCATTCATTACCCATTGTGTCTAGAAAAATAACTGTGTGTAATTTCGGACAATGGTTAATAAGATCCCCTAGTTTATCGATCACTTTCGGCTAACAGGGGTTCAGTAATTTCATATAATATAGCTACACACCCAAAGCGCCGTAGGTGGACATTTGGAGAGAAAACAAACATTAAGAATACACATACAAATGAGGTATAAATTGATTAAATAATCGATTCTTACCGAGATAGACAATGATTTATTTCTATGAAGAACCAGACAGAAATTTGTAAATATTTAATAAAGTTTTGTAGTCAGCGCAAGTCGAACACTCATAAAAGTGACTAATTGACAATAAAAAAATTATATGCGCAAATTTTGAAACTTAGAAGCTTAGCTCAACAGTTTTATTTAAACTGTCTATAAAAATGCACAGAAAATGACTAAATGCAGACAGTTGTTTACAATGGGGACGGAATGAAAACAAATACAGTAACTGGTAAAAATATATTTTAAAAGCTTTTAGCGCACACATATATAGTTGCAAAATCACAAGGTACATGGCTTGGCAATTGCGTCTACCATGAAACAGATTGTTGCCTCCCGGTGTTGACATACTACCCACTTTTATTCTTATGACTATTCGACTTTGAGTTTGAATTTCAGTTTTTTTTTTTAACGGCATATCAACCTTTGTGGGTTATTTAATGCCAAAAAACGGGGTTTTAAGGTATTTTTTAATGTTCGCTTATAGTGAGAATTTGAGTTTGAGACTTGTTTAATGGCATGTCAACACCTCTGTGGGTTATTTAATGCCAAAAAATATCGTTTTAAGGTATTTTTAATATTCGCTTATAGTGAGAATTTGAGTTTGAGATATGTTTAACGGCATACCAACCTTTGTGAGTTATTTAATGTCAAAAAGTGGGGTTTTAAGATATTTTTAATGTTCGCTTATAGTGAGAATTTGAGTGAGATTTGTTTCACGGCATATCAATCTCTGTGGATTATTTAATGACAAAAAGTATGGTTTTAAGATATTTTTTAACGTTCGGTTATAGTGAGAAGGTTGATTTATTCAGAATTTAATAAAAACTTTTATTCTTTTTATTTTAGAAAACTGAAAATGTCTTCTAGTTTTGTATTCAAAAATGTTTTGATAAGAATAATTTTTTTCCTGTAAAAATGTATATATTTCTATAAAAGCCTATTTTTATACTTTGATAATGTTTTGTTCCTAGTTTGGAGGTTAACTAGTTGCCCATAGCTGGGACCCTAGCAGGTGCTACCACTCCGGGTTAGTGTGGACCTGAGAACAACAGCAATAAGAGGTGGTTCCATGCTCCTCACAACCTCTTAATCAGTGGCCTTGCTACTGTATACAGTTTACTGTCATGACCAGGACCTATATTTATTTTTTTAAAGATCAAATGCAACTCAAAATATTGAAAGAAATTCGACAATACCACATTGGACAGGTATATCAGTTTAACATGTTTCGCTTTTGCTAAAGAATCTTCAGAGATTTAGAAAAACAAACACAAAAACTAATCTACATCAATGATCTCCCCGATGCCATAAGATCACAAGTAGGCATGTACGCCGACGATATCACAGTATACGCTCGCCTCGATCAAAAATCTGATGTTGACGATAAGGCGAACCTCGCGTTTGAGCTTGAAAAGGTCCTCCAATCCGTGGTGGATTGGGGTAGGAAATGGCTCGTAAAATTCAATTCTTCCAAAACGAAGCTGCTGTCAATTAACCACCACAGACGACCGCACCTCTCTCCCATTAGCATGGAACAGGCATGCCTCCCAGATAGGAAAACACTACGCCTGTGTGGCCTGACACTCTCAGCGGACCTCAAGTGGAATGACTACGTCGAATCCATTGCTAAATCCGCTGCCATGAAAGTTGGCTCTTTGTGCAGGGCCCGGAAATTTTTTCTGCCTGAAACTATCCTGCACTTATACAAATATACCATCTGCCTGTGTTTTGAATACTGTTGCCACATCTGGTCGGGTGCCCCTGCTATTCTCCTCGGGCTTCTTTACAAAATACAGCGAAGAATCTGTAATGTGATTGATACCGAGTTAGCTGACCGCCTGCAGTCACTCTCTCACCGGCGTGACGTGGCTTCCCTGTGCCTCTTCTACAAATACTTTCATGGTTTCTACTCTGACGGACTTAAATCACTGGTGCCCCCTAGGTGTTAGTTCGCACGAGATACTAATTTGGCAACTAGGTCCCACCCTTTTACAGTGAAACCGATGAAATGTAACCGCAATTTCTACTCCAACAGGTTCTTTTCTCGCACTTCCCGCCTGTGGAATTCCCTTCTGCATTCTTGCTTCCCCGACGGCTATAACCTTCAGAAGTTTAAATGTAAGGTCAATAGACACCTCCTAACACACTAACCCTCCCATTCTCCCCAACTCTCCCCCTATGTATATCCTAACTCGTCTATCGCCCTGTGTAACCCCCTGCGCTATAGTGGCAGTCGAATGCCTTGCTTAGGGTGACATGATTAAAAAAAAAAGAAAAGGTCTTTGGTATTTTTAATTTCTTTGGGTCTATTACATTTTTATCAGTTTGTGAAAAAATCTAGTCTGCCTGAAAGGGAATCCGGTACTAATTTGCTTTGGTTCAGTTGTTATGAGTTAGTCATATTTAACGTGCATTAAAAAGGTACATAATTTCCAGGTTGGTGTCTGGGGGCGCGTTTTATACCACTGGACAAGATACCATCCTTAGTCTTTGTTAAGACAGGTATCTAGGAGAAGGAAACTCTGATGTAAAACCTGAGGTCTTTTCTTGCTTAATCTGTGGAAATTTTTGGACCGACTTGAGTGTATGAATGGATCCAAAAAGTGTAGATATTATTTGCACGGACTTTCACCACTATAATCAAATCATTTGTGTGGGTTTCTTGACAACTTAAGTTTAAGTTTATTCAAACGTCCTGCACATACAAAAGTCCACAGGCGATAGGGTGAAGGCGACGAGAACAGGTGAAGGATATCACTGGAAGTTCCTAGCTAGATCTCAACACTGGCGACCCGTAGGTGATGGCCGTTCTGCACAAATACCTGAGCAATTGTGCAGTTCGTGTCCTCCATCGGTGACAAAGCAGCCCTATTTAGGGACAGCACTACTTTCCCAATGCTGAGGAGGGGGCGATAAAAGGAGACCTAAACAAATTCTTGCTTAAAATCATCCTTGACAGCGAACTGCAGCTGCCTAGGTATCCAGCACGCAGTCCCAATAATGGAAGAAGCAAAAGCTTTCATTTTGGATCTTGGAATGTCCGCACTCTACTTGATAATGATAATCAGCCAGAATGTAAGACGGCTCTTGTTGCACTTGAGCTGAAAAAGTTCGGGATTGATATTGCAGCCTTTAGTATGCCTGAAAGGGAGTCCGGTTGTATTGTGCTTTGATCACTTGTATATTAGTTAGTCATATTTAACGTGCATTAAATTCGTACATAATTATATATATATATGTAAGTTTGCAAAATTTCCAGTATGTCTAAGCAGGAGTCCGATGGTAGTGTGTAGGTACCTTTACTCTTTCGCGGATAAAACACCATAGCGTAATGAAAAAGGCCACAAATTTAACGAAAATAAAGTTTTATCGTCAAAGGTTTCACGTTATTATTTCACCACTGAATGCAGCCAACGGCTCAACCTAGATAAGGCTACCAAGGTGAAGACGCTTAGATCTTATAATAGTTTAACAGATTCTGTATTGTAGTGTTCTCTGGAGGTTATATAATAATTAAGTGTAAACGAAATTTACAAGTGCAAAATTGTAAAGATTATAAAAGTAGTGATGCCAACTAATTTAAAAATATTTTTATTTATTTAATTCTTTTTTTATTTCATGTATGGTTGACAAAAACTGACACTATTATGAAAAGGTTACTTAATTTAAGAGTTTTGTTCCTTCCATTAGATTTATGAAAATTTATGAAAAATCTTTAATTAAATCTAAAATGAAATTTTGCGGGTGTGCTATTTGATAATCAGCCGGGTAAAAGAAGGTTATTATTGACAGGCGGAGATAGCATGACTTAGAGTAATGCAATTGAAGCCTGAGCTACACCTCAGATAAAAGTCAAATTTAAAAAAACAAACATAATTTTTGATTGTCGAAAAGGATTGTCACCAATAAAAGAAATACTTGATAAGTGAAAAAAGGTTAAATTCTGACTGTAGGAGATAAGTGGAATTAAAATTTCCAAGCCTGATCTACACCGCAGATGAAAGTGAAAATTTACCAAAACATGGTTTTTGATTCTCGGAATGGAATGTCACAAATAAAAGAAATGTTTGATAAGTAAAACATGTGAAATTCCATGGGAATAAAAAGAAAATTAAAATTTGGTTTGAAGAGATTTATAAACCTAAAAGCTAGATTTATTGGCCTCATAGAACACTGTTGTAATAATCGACTCGAAGACCAGCTACTGAATCAAAGCCATCAATGTCTAGCTACTATCTCAAATACTGAAAATCCTGTTCTTATTAAACCTTATATCGGATGTACTAAGAATAATTTTAAGTCTCTATTTTATAGCATAACTTCAGTTTCAATAATAAAGTAAACAGTAATTCTACTTCTCTCTCTAAATATTATTAGCAATAGAAATATGCAAATGAGACTCCTACAGTTAAATGGAAAATATTAACTAAAGACCATGTAAATCGTTACATGAAATATGTTTACTTTGCTTACAATAAAAAATCCATGTAACAAAATTCCCCAAAACTGACTTATTGAACTAACCTAATGAAATGACTAATTTACTCAACAGGAAGCATTCCAGAAGTTGAATTGAGTAAGGTATTAAGAAACAGGACAATTTCGCTAGAAACTAGGAAGAGAGTACTGGATTGCTACGTGCTGTCCGTCCTTCAATATGGCAGTAAATCCTGGACAATACCATCAAAGATGAAGGAAAAACTTGAAGCAACTGAAATGTGGTTCTACAGAATGATGCTGCGAATATTATGGATCGAGCATGTGAGCAATGATGAAGTCTTGGAAATCATGGAAACAAAAAGGAAATTATTACTGAGCATCAGGAAGAGACAGCTGAAGTTCCTGGGACACCCATGAGGAAAGGGGGCTTGGAGAATCTGATACTAACAGGCCAGATAGAGGGGAAAAGAGACAGGGGAAAGCAACGGATAACATATTTGAAGGATCTAATCAGGTTGATGACGGAACGAGGATTGTATCGTGTAACTGTAGAAGGTGTGCTCAGAGCCACCAGGGATAGGGAAACGTGGAAAACCATGATCGCCTATGTCCTGAAGGGAAAGGACACATAAAAGAAGAAGAAGAAGAAAAAGAAGAAGAAGAAAAAGAAGAAGAAGAAAATCTTACATATCCTTAAATATATCTGAAATTATCTCAATATTTGCATTTTTGCTTTTTATAACTTAAAAAAAAATCAGTTTATTGAAATGGCAAATTTTAATTACAATTATTCTTTTATTTGTACTTATGAAAAGTTTCCTTAAGAATTTATATTTTAATTTTAATTGTAATTTTTCATTTTTTTTTACAATATTTTTAGCTTTTTGCTGCTTTTTATTTTATTCTTTTTTATATATATACTTTGTTTTTGCTTAGTTTATTTTTTCCAACGTTTCGAATTTTCTTTGTTAGTTTTCCCTTTTCATTCTTTTCTTACTTGTCTCTTCTCATCTATGCTTGTTTTTCTCCTTTTCTTTCTACTCTTATTTGTTTTTTCCCACTTCTTCTTTTTCTTATTTATTTATTTATTTTCTCCTTTATTTGTTTCTGTATTCTAAGGTTTAATATGCTTGACATATCTAGCTTTCAGTGGCAAAAGATTGAAACACTACTGTCTATGAATCGTATACACCATTTTGTAAAATCTTATAACCTCACATCCCACTTAATTCATCTCATGAAATGACCTTTTTATTCTTATGGTCTTACTTATTTGTTATTTTATTTTGTAATCACCTGATTTACATATATACCAAAATAAATTAACTACATTTTACTGACTGAGGTTGGTGTTTTAACACCGAAACTTTATAGCTTCTGAGTTGCAGTATGCTATTATTATTATTATTATTATTATTGTTATTATTATTATATATTTATGCTCTAGTTTCGTATTCAGCATTTCTAAAAGTAAATATTTAACTTTGGAATGTACTTTCATTAATAGACATTATATATATATATATATATATATATATATATATATATATATAATGTCTATTAATGAAAGTACATTCCAAAGTTAAATATTTACTTTTAGAAATATATATATATATATATATATATATATCAAATCGGTCGAGTTTCGATCCCGGCCAGAGGCAAGTGGCTGCGTCTAGCCAAACTGATTTAGCTGTGATACAGCGAAACAGGCTTTTATGTGGATGACTAATATATTATGCTCTCATCACGATTGAGCTCTCTGGAGAGGAAAATTTTAAAAAGTTTCCACTTCTGCTATACGCATGACTCTTCAAAAATGAATTCAGTTTTTCGGTGACAGGCGTGTGTATACACTGCCTATATACAACACATTAAAATTTCCCTTTTGTGACTCCATGCGTCGATGGCTTAGGGAGTAGCGACTCCGACTGACAACAAATCGGTCGAGTTTCGATCCCGGCAAGTGGATGTATCTAGCCACACTGATGAGCTGTGATACAGCGAAACAGGTTTGCATGTGGATGACTAATGTATATATATATATATATATATACGCTATTACAGGTTTCGTTGAATAATATAGAAATGTTTTTCTGTTTACTTTGTTTGATTCCACTTTGTTAATAACTTACTTAAATATTCTATATTCACTATATGTTATTATTCATTATTTGGTAATGGCTTATGTAAGCCGAAAGCTCAGGCCCGATAAAAAAAATCAACAATTACTGCGATTTCTTGTCGTCTTTTAACCATATCACTATCAAGCTTATCAGATTATACGAAAGGATCCTACACAAAATAAATAGACAAAACTTGTTTATATTATTCAACGAAACCTGTATTAATGAAAAAATGCTTCCAAAATACACACAATTCATATATATATATATATATATATATATATATATATATTTGTGTATTTAGGCAGCAAATATTTTAACATGTCAGATTAAATAAATTGCAAACAATATGTTTGCTTATTTTTTATGAAATCCGTTCATAATCAAGGGACATTGTTTACGATTACCCAAGGTCTGTACGTCCTGCAGCTGCCACTAACGAGGAAAACATTGAACCTGTTCACCACAAGGTGATGGATGACAAACGCTTCACTATAAATCAAATCGAATATCTAAAGAGAGAGAGAGAGAGAGAGAGAGAGAAAGAAAGAGAAAGAAAAAGAGATACATAAAGAGAGAGGAGGAGAGAGCGATATATATATATATATATATATGTATGTGTGTGTGTGTGTGTGTGTGTGTGTGTGTGTGTGTGTGTGTCTGCGGTTGACTATATATATATATATATATATATATATATATATATATATATAAATTAACTAGGATTAATTCAAGGATATTGAATGACCATTTCGATATGAAATCCCTACAGGGGATAACACATCACCTCAACAACAAAAAAATCTCCTGTAGGGATTTCATATCGAAATGGTCATTCAACATCCTTGAATTAGTCCTAGTTAATTTATATTTGCTCTGTAATATTTTATTACATGGAGCTCTCTTCCTGTTTCATTTTTTAATTTTAAAATAAAATTTTAATATTAATTAGGATCGGGTTTTTGGAATTTACCTTCCAACTTTTTCCGCTTGGATTAAAGTATCTGAATATATATATATATATATATATATATATATATATATATATATATATATTCAGATACGTTAATCCAATATATATATATATATATATATATATATAGTCATTCGCAGACAGATCTGTTTCGCTGTATCACAGCTCATCAGTACGATTAGATATCCGATAGCTTTTACCCAGGATTGAATCTCAACTGAATTGGCATCAGTCGGTGATTCTACTTCTGAGCTATGTGCGCTCGGTAGAAAGAGGCTGATTTTAGCGTGTGATATACCATGTATGCATACGCCATTAATGAAAGATGCATAGATGCTAGATACAAATGTTTAGAGGTCGCAGATTTGTATACTATTTTAAAAACAAAGAATTTCTTAATAGCCTCAAAGCCTCTTTTGTCCAACATCTTGTCAGGAGAAAAATCGTTGGAAAATTAATTAAACGAAAAAAATATTAACTGTCAAAATGAATAGCAAAAACTTATTTACACGTGAATTCCTTCTCCTCGCTATAAGTATGTATATACATATATACACGCTAAAAAGTGTGCCTTCTTCTACCGAACGCCCATAGCCCAGAGGTAGAATTGCCGACTGACGCCAATTCGGTCAGGTTTCCATCCTGGGTTAAAAAGCAATCGGAGTCTAACCGTACCGATGAGCTGTGATACAGCGAATCAGATATGTCTGCCGATGACTATATATATATATATATATATACTAGCAGTATAGCCAGGCGTTGCTCGGATGTAATGAAGGCTTTAAAACTAATCCATGGTCCTGGAGCTCAGACTCTTTGGACGTTGACACAAAAGACTAAAAAGCAATAGCTGTTTTCAGTTAAAGCGAAACCGTAGACTGAAAGAAAGATGAATGGATGTAAGTCAACTTTTCATTTCCTGATATCGTTATCAAATAAGTTTTATTCGTCGTAAACTGAATTTTGAAGGCTAAATAAATCCTCTGAGTAAATGGTATCATGACTGAGACTAAGAACTACAATTATACCTACTAAGAGCCAAACCCGAAGCAAAATCTAAAATAAAAGGGCTGAAAAATTGATTTTGACCAGACCCTGTAAGATATCGGGGTATTGATTTCCAATATCCGAGTCAAATAAATCATCCAAGGATAAAGCTGCAACCTTGAAACTTCTAAATATCGTTTCTTATGTCTTTGTTTATGAGTATATCAAATTTGATTAAAATTGGACAACTCCTTCTATAACCCGATTTTATCGATTATCGATTTTCGATAGTTATCGAGGGTAACTCGACACAAAACCTAGCTAAGAACACTCGCAGACGCTTATAGTACAACTGTGTGCATTTTCAAGAAAATAGGTTCAGCCGTTTTGGAGTGTTTTTTTTTATTCCAGGACTATGGATTAGTTTTAAAGCTTTTATTGCACTCGAGCAATACTGCTAGTATCACACACACACACACCATTAGACCATATAAAAAAACAAAAAAACAACTAGAACACGCATAGATACACACTCACACACACGCACACACGCATACGTACATACACGCACACACGTACAGCAGCAGTGGATAAAGCCAGCTATTCATAGATGGACAACTAAAATCACGGACAATTTGAAGTTTTCTCTGCCATTCTGACGATGAGATTATAGTCTCGAAATATAAATATAAATAAACAGGTCATACAAACACCTCCCGACCTTCCTTTATTTCATTCAACGCATTGTGACAGTCTTCAAGACATAACACACGCATATATATATATATATATATATATATATATACATATATGGGAATATTCTGCGCAATGAGTTTGGCATAAAGCAAGTTTCTTCTCGGTGAGTGTTGCGTTTTCTGACACTCTGAGAACAAAGAACAAAGCGCACATTACAGGAAAAGACAGATTCAGCCGGTTTCATTGAAAGTATCCTAACAAAATTTGAGCCCTTACCTTTACTTCAACACTCAAGTCCTGTATGCATAATATTCTCATGCAAATTTTCTGATAGATCATAATTCCTAATGACTAAAATATGTTGTGTTCTACGAGTATAAAAGCCACATGAAAATGCATCTTGCTTCGTTAAATACTTGAGCTAATTAACTTTGATAAGTATTGCAATAACGATAATAAGTCCGAATAGTTTCTAAATAACTGATTGCTTTAATTTATCTTACATTACTTTAAAAGATATTTTTGTTAATATCAGTATTTAAAATAGACCAAGATTTCTTTATTATAAGTCATGTATTATACTTATAAATAATTAATTATTATATAGCTGGCGGGAGAAGTACATTCATGCCATTCATCACGTGTATGTCAATATAAGTAACCCAATAACAATTGGAACAGGGCTCTTCGGTTAACTATTCGGAGCTATTATCAATTACACCATCGGCAAGCTTTCAGCACGATTGCCAAGCAGATACTCATCCATGAACTGAACAGGCCCATCGTTGCTTAACTTTGATGATAGTACAGGAAGTGATATTTCAACGTGATGCGACCGTCACCTGATTGAGCACTCTGGAAGAGTTGGAGGCTTTGTAAACAGTAGCTACTCCGGCATATACGCATCGCACATTCGATAATGAACTGGAGCACTCTAGCTATTGAGCGTATTTATATGCGCTAAAAAGCCTACTTTCTTCTATGGGACATCGTGGCCTAGGTGTAGAATCGCCGACTGACGCCAATTCGGTCGGGTTTCAATCCTGGGTTAGGAAGCGAACGGAGTCTAAGCCGTATTTATGAGCTGTAATACAGCGAAACAGATCTATCTGCGGATGACTATAGTATATATATATATGTGAAATTATTTGTTTGAACATTATTTTTGATCTATCGATTAAAAATAAGGGGAAGACACCAATTGACTTGGCACGTCTTAGACCTCTCGACCACGAATACGTGGATAGGGGTCGCAAGTTCGAATCCTGCCGAATGAGATATTTTCGTAAAAAAATTTATCGTAAATAATCAGGCTTATAGGAATAAATATAAAATACTGTTTGATTATAAAACACAATATCTACTTAAATATAGTATCGCACAAAAATAATGTTCAAACAAATCATTTCAAATTGTCGGTTGTTTACACCCAATTTCGTTTATGTATATATGAAAGGTTAAAGAAATAGTAAAAAATATATGTTGGTTTTTCTTTGTTGTGAATTTTGATATAGTTTTGTTATTCTGCTCTTTTGGACGATCAGTACTCATTTTGTAATCTTTAGAGACTCACCTGTGATGTGCCATTTAGACGACACCATTTTCAAACAAATGGAGAAATTTCACCTCAGTTATGACAATTTAATCATTAAATGAACTATGGTCGACTTTAAGTTTCGACCGAAATTAAATTTTGGGAAAAAGTAATTAATTGCTAAACATTCCATTATTATTATAGTGAAAATATAAAACTTTATACAGAGCAGACATTCATTCTCCTATTAACTCAAAGTTTCATAATATTACCAATATTCTGAGTACGAACATACATAAATGCATAAGAAAACACACACACAAATGAATGCTTTCATCAATATATATGTATATATATATATATATATATATATATATATAAATAAATATATATATATATATATAAATTATAAAGTATAATAATATATATATGTATGTCTGTGTGTGAACAGAAATACATACATACCACAAAATTAAACACTCATATATATATATATTTAACGTATAAAATGCGTTTAATTACACTAACATATATATATATATATTATATCGAGGCAGAAAGTAATTTTCTCCACATATGCTGTTAAATATAAGAGACAATGAATGTCTATTATGTTTAACCATGAGCCGTTCTAAACGTCGTATTTTTGCTTTAATTTCAGTTGAAAATAAAGACGAAAATTCTCCAACATTTGGATAATTATTTATTGATTTCCTTCTAAGCTTTCTGCTCACATGAGCCATCTTCAGAGAGGTAGTTTAAACTGAAATATTATAAAGTCCACCATCACCGACGATTTTAATTTTTGTTGACATAAAACTCCGCTTGGCAACGGCAATAGTTACCAAAAATAATAAACGCAGTTCTTAAGTTTGCGATGCGGCTTTATGACTTCACACCGCGGGATAGCGCGAAATGACAACCAAACCATGTAGTCAAATGCAATGTAATATGTTATTTCCTGTTTTAAAGTTGATTGTATTGAGTGTTGGTTGTTTCGATTTGATGTACATGGCCTCCAATATCTGCAGGTTCCTCTTACTGTGTGTATGAGTAAGGATCACCGTATTGTTGACCAAAATCTGTCTGATATTACCTACATGTTTATGTTTTTCAGAGAAATGTTGTTTAATAGTACTCTGATCAGAAAGTTGACATGTAAGTCTACGGAAGAGTGTGGTTGTAGTAAAACCAATATATGTACTAGGTTTTTTATTACTATCAGAGATGCAATCTCTGAATGGGCATGTAAATTGGTACACTACATTGGTTTTTTTGTAGAGAATTTAGTTTAGTGCTTGTAGGGTTATTAGAGACTATGATGTCAATTGTTTTAAACTTTTTATAATATATAATGAGTTTAATTTGATTATTACTTTCCACTGGTTTAACATTTCTACGTATTATGTTTTTGAGAGTTTTTTCATCTTGTTTATATTTATTATGTATTTGGTTGCAATAGTATAAGTTAATAGTGTTATGTTTATTTTTATGTAAACCATTATTATTAATATTATCATTATTGTTAGAGCTATTGTTAAGTTTGTTGAGATACATTTTAATTTGTTGATCAATAACGGAGTTAGGAAATCCATTATTGACTAGTGTTTGCTTAATGTTGTGTAATTCTTTATAAAATATAGATTTGGAAGAAGATATCATTTGTGTGCGTTGAAGTAAGTTTTTTATAACAGCTAACTTATATCGTTGGGGGCATTCACTATTATAATTAAGAAGACACGAATTTATGCTAGTTGGTTTCCTATATAGAGAAGTAGTAAATTTATGTGTGCTAGAATCAATGAATACATCAAGGAATGGGAGTTTGTTATTAATATTAAGTTCTAATGTAAATTTGAGGACGAAGGGACTTTCAAATTTGTTTTTAAGATATTTAATTTGATCGATATTCTTAGCTAAAACAAAGATGTCATCTATGTATCTTACATATATAGAGGGTTTATTGTTGTCATTAATTATTTTATTTTCTAGATTTTCTATATAATAATTAGAAAAGAGGGGACCTAAAGGAGATCACATCGCAATACCATCTATTTGTGTATAAATATTGCCTAAGGGATCGTGAAAGGGTACTTGTGTGGTGCATGCTAATAATAGTTTTTTTTAATATAGTGGGTTTAATATTGATTGATGGGAGAGTAGCATGGTTGTATACATCACGGATAATGATGTCAATTGTTTCCTGGACGGGAACATTTGTGAATAAGTTTTGGACATCCAAAGATGCAATTATTTGATTCTTAGGTTTTACGGAATGGAGAATCTGTAAAAATTCGTCCGTGGAATAAATACTATATTTACCAGGAAGATAGGGAGTAATTAGTTTGTTAAGTGTTTTGGAAAGGTTAAATATTGGTGTGGGTATTTGAGAAATAATAGGTCGGAGGGGATGATCTTATTTATGGAATTTTACATTTCCATAAAGGTAGCCGGGCTGATAATCACCTATAATCTTTTGAAGTTTATAGGATCCTATTTCAGCATTGTTTGCAGTAATAAGTTTATTAATATGTTTTTTAAGTTGAGTTGTGGCATTACTAGTTAATTTTTAAATTTATTGTGATCGTCCAGAATGGCCTGTAATTTGGAGTGATATTCCTGTCTGTTTAAAATAACAAATGTATTGATTTTATCGGCACGTCGGATAACAATATTTTTGTTATTTTTTAAATGTGTGGCTGTTTTTATGAGAGGTGTATTTATAATATCATTAGGATTTTTATGCGAAATCTCAAAATTCAGGAAATAGAAATGAGATGATATTAAACCATCTTAGACAAGTCTTACGTAATCGCATCTTTAATGGTGGAGTGTGAGGCATTATCAGATAAAATACTTTCCTGTTGAAACACCGCTCAAAAAGAGTGTTGAAATTCTAAATAAAAGCTAGCACCATTCCCATTGACACCTGACAAAGTTCTACCTTAGGTAGGAAAATAGAGACATAAGTAAAAATTGACCGACAAAGACACTGACAGTCAGATATTGTCGCGCTACCAAGATATGAGAGGAGAGGTGGTCAGATCGTAATCTGCATCGCCTCTGCGGGCAGAAGAGGTTATAAAACTTGTGCTGCTGCAGCTGTTCTTGTTGCGACTAATGCTTTGAGTTGGTCGTCCAGGTCATCACGAATACTGGTGGATTTTCTTCAATTTCCTATCTTTTATTTATGATATCAGTTAAGTGACATACTTGATATACGCTTTTGGGCGATCATGTCTCTTTCGAGGCATGACTAACTGGGCAGAAGATTATCCCGCAGTAGGTTACCATTGCTTTCTGCGGTAGACTAGTTGCTAGCGAAGTCTATATAACCCGATCTATCCTGTTATTTGACTCATAGCTAGAGGGGGAAGAAATGTATTATATTATTAAGTAATAATTTGTGGAGGATCAGTTTATTACTGCATAACAATATAAAAATTATCCCTCACTTTATGCCCAGTAGAAGCCTTAATCATGTTTCAACTATTATATTCAGTCAGTCAGTTAAGTGCCATACGTGATAAACTGTTTTGGACGATCATGTCTCGAAAGAAACATGACTGACTGGGCAGAAGATTACCCCCCGCACCAGTAGGTTGCCATTGCTTTCTGCGGTAGACTGGTTGGCATGCAAGGCAATTAGAACCCAGTCTATCCTGTTATTTAATCCCCAACTCGTGGGAAGAGACGCATTAATACTTTTCCGAAGGGTATTTGTGCGTAAGTGAATGCAAAGAATTCAACTGGAATTCGAACTCAGCTCCCCGATTTGTCGTTCCAAGTCGATATCCACTGCACCACAACTCACATCTGCATCTCACATTTATGCTATAAGATTTCTAAAATAAATGAAACGGCACCAATAACTTTTAAGAATCCTTGATCTAACTGAACATTCTCCGTATAAATGGTGGCATACCAGTCACGCGAACAAAGACACTGTCTACTTATTTCAAACGTATCAAATTTAGGTTTGGTATATTAGGGTTTTGGTTATATGTAGGAATTCTAAGACCGGCCATGTTTTTTTTTTTTTTTTTTTTATTGTTCTCTGTCATTCCCCTGCTAACTGGACACATGGCTTGGAGGTGATTCCCCCCCCCCCATCACACTACTGTCTGTTACTGCTTACTTAAGGTAACTTAATCTCTCCAGAACTGTATAGAAAAAACAAAATGAAGAAAATTTTTGAAATTTTCTTAACTTTTTTCTGTCAGCCAGCCTGAAACTTGGTGAGTTTAGCCAGTGTGATCTTATTTTTTGTATTAACTATTTATTCATTTTGATTTGTATTTTGATTTGTATTTTTTATTTTATTTTATTTCGGTTCTTATCTTTTCTGTCTAACTTTTGTGTAAATTGTTCTTAATTATCAAATTTAGGTTTGGTATATTAGGGTTTTGGTTATATGTAGGAATTCTAAGACCGGCCATGTTTTTTTTTTTTTTTTATTGTTCTCTGTCATTCCCCTGCTAACTGGACACATGGCTTGGAGGTGATTCCCCCCCCCCCCCCCATCACACTACTGTCTGTTACTGCTTACTTAAGGTAACTTAATCTCTCCAGAACTGTATAGAAAAAACAAAATGAAGAAAATTTTTGAAATTTTCTTAACTTTTTTCTGTCAGCCAGCCTGAAACTTGGTGAGTTTAGCCAGTGTGATCTTATTTTTTGTATTAACTATTTATTCATTTTGATTTGTATTTTGATTTGTATTTTTTATTTTATTTTATTTCGGTTCTTATCTTTTCTGTCTAACTTTTGTGTAAATTGTTCTTAATTATCAAATTTAGGTTTGGTATATTAGGGTTTTGGTTATATGTAGGAATTCTAAGACCGGCCATGTTTTTTTTTTTTTTTTTTATTGTTCTCTGTCATTCCCCTGCTAACTGGACACATGGCTTGGAGGTGATTCCCCCCCCCCCCCATCACACTACTGTCTGTTACTGCTTACTTAAGGTAACTTAATCTCTCCAGAACTGTATAGAAAAAACAAAATGAAGAAAATTTTTGAAATTTTCTTAACTTTTTTCTGTCAGCCAGCCTGAAACTTGGTGAGTTTAGCCAGTGTGATCTTATTTTTTGTATTAACTATTTATTCATTTTGATTTGTATTTTGATTTGTATTTTTTATTTTATTTTATTTCGGTTCTTATCTTTTCTGTCTAACTTTTGTGTAAATTGTTCTTAATTATCAAATTTAGGTTTGGTATATTAGGGTTTTGGTTATATGTAGGAATTCTAAGACCGGCCATGTTTTTTTTTTTTTTTTATTGTTCTCTGTCATTCCCCTGCTAACTGGACACATGGCTTGGAGGTGATTCCCCCCCCCCCCCATCACACTACTGTCTGTTACTGCTTACTTAAGGTAACTTAATCTCTCCAGAACTGTATAGAAAAAACAAAATGAAGAAAATTTTTGAAATTTTCTTAACTTTTTTCTGTCAGCCAGCCTGAAACTTGGTGAGTTTAGCCAGTGTGATCCTATTTTTTGTATTAACTATTTATTCATTTTGATTTGTATTTTGATTTGTATTTTTTATTTTATTTTATTTCGGTTCTTATCTTTTCTGTCTAACTTTTGTGTAAATTGTTCTTAATTATCAAATTTAGGTTTGACTTTTACTAAGTTAAAACTTAGTTAACTTCAGTCACACATTTATTCTTTTTTTTTTTTTTTAATTGGAGTAGATAGTACCTTCTATCGCCCGGTCTTACACTCCATCCCCTTCTTATGGACAGGAGTAGAGGTGATCGCCTTGTTTCTTGTTTAGGAAGGGGTTCCCGGTTCATCTCTCTCTTTTTCGGTCTTTATTCTCTTTTCCAATCTTTTCACTCTTTTCCTTTATTATTTTATTTATTTTTTTTTTTTTTTTTTCAATTGGAGTAGATAGACTAAACTATCGCCCGTTCACACTCCACCCACATCTATTGAACAGGTGAAGAGGCTCATCCCTTGTTTCCTGTTTAGGATGCGGTTCCCGGTTTTCTCTTTTCCAGTCTTTTCACTCTTTTCCTTTATTATTTTATTTATTTATTTATTTTTTTTTTTTTTTTTTTTTTTCAATTGGAGTAGATAGACTAAACTATCGCCCGGTTCACACTCCACCCACATCTATTGAACAGGTGAAGAGGCTCATCCCTTGTTTCCTGTTTAGGATGCGGTTCCCGGTTTTCTCTTTTCCAATCTTTTCACTCTTTTCCTTTATTATTTTATTTATTTATTTATTTTTTTTCAATTGGAGTAGATAGACTAAACTATCGCCCGGTTCACACTCCACCCACATCTATTGAACAGGTGAAGAGGCTCATCCCTTGTTTCCTGTTTAGGATGCGGTTCCCGGTTTTCTCTTTTCCAATCTTTTCACTCTTTTCCTTTATTATTTTATTTTATTTTTTTCAATTGGAGTAGATAGACTAAACTATCGCCCGGTTCACACTCCACCCACATCTATTGAACAGGTGAAGAGGCTCATCCCTTGTTTCCTGTTTAGGATGCGGTTCCCGGTTTTCTCTTTTCCAATCTTTTCACTCTTTTCTTTTATTATTTTATTTTATTTATTTATTTATTTATTTTTTTTTTCAATTGGAGTAGATAGACTAAACTATCGCCCGGTTCACACTCCACCCACATCTATTGAACAGGTGAAGAGGCTCATCCCTTGTTTCCTGTTTAGGATGCGGTTCCCGGTTTTCTCTTTTCCAATCTTTTCACTGTTTTCCTTTATTATTTTATTTATTTATTTTTTTTTTTTTTCAATTGGAGTAGATAGACTAAACTATCGTCCGGTTCACACTCCACCCACATCTATTGAACAGGTGAAGAGGCTCATCCCTTGTTTCCTGTTTAGGATGCGGTTCCCGGTTTTCTCTTTTCCAATCTTTTCACTCTTTTCCTTTATTATTTTATTTTATTTATTTATTTATTTTTTTTTTTCAATTGGAGTAGATAGACTAAACTATCGCCCGGTTCACACTCCACCCACATCTATTGAACAGGTGAAGAGGCTCATCCCTTGTTTCCTGTTTAGGATGCGGTTCCCGGTTTTCTCTTTTCCAATCTTTTCACTCTTTTCCTTTATTATTTTATTTATTTATTTATTTTTTTTCAATTGGAGTAGATAGACTAAACTATCGCCCGGTTCACACTCCACCCACATCTATTGAACAGGTGAAGAGGCTCATCCCTTGTTTCCTGTTTAGGATGCGGTTCCCGGTTTTCTCTTTTCCAATCTTTTCACTCTTTTCCTTTATTATTTTATTTTATTTTTTTCAATTGGAGTAGATAGACTAAACTATCGCCCGGTTCACACTCCACCCACATCTATTGAACAGGTGAAGAGGCTCATCCCTTGTTTCCTGTTTAGGATGCGGTTCCCGGTTTTCTCTTTTCCAATCTTTTCACTCTTTTCTTTTATTATTTTATTTTATTTATTTATTTATTTATTTTTTTTTTCAATTGGAGTAGATAGACTAAACTATCGCCCGGTTCACACTCCACCCACATCTATTGAACAGGTGAAGAGGCTCATCCCTTGTTTCCTGTTTAGGATGCGGTTCCCGGTTTTCTCTTTTCCAATCTTTTCACTGTTTTCCTTTATTATTTTATTTATTTATTTTTTTTTTTTTTTCAATTGGAGTAGATAGACTAAACTATCGTCCGGTTCACACTCCACCCACATCTATTGAACAGGTGAAGAGGCTCATCCCTTGTTTCCTGTTTAGGATGCGGTTCCCGGTTTTCTCTTTTCCAATCTTTTCACTCTTTTCCTTTATTATTTTATTTTATTTATTTATTTATTTTTTTTTTTCAATTGGAGTAGATAGACTAAACTATCGCCCGGTTCACACTCCACCCACATCTATTGAACAGGTGAAGAGGCTCATCCCTTGTTTCCTGATTAGGATGCGGTTCCCGGTTTTCTCTTTTCCAATCTTTTCACTCTTTTCTTTTATTATTTTATTTTATTTATTTATTTTTTTTTTCAATTGGAGTAGATAGACTAAACTATCGCCCGGTTCACACTCCACCCACATCTATTGAACAGGTGAAGAGGCTCATCCCTTGTTTCCTGTTTAGGATGCGGTTTCCGGCTTTCTCTTTTCCGTTCTTTTTACCCTTACGTAGCCCCTTGCGCATCAGTGGCATTACCGCCTTGCTCGGGGTGATATGATTAAAAAAAAAAAAAAAAAAAAAATATACTCGTAAAAATTCTTTAATTCTTGTTTATAACGAAATTTGTATAATTCTAATGATAAAACTGTTACAAAAGATATATCTATATTTTGGAATACTTTACATGATCAGTTGTTTTTCATCGTATTAACGTTTTTGTTTTCTGAAGAAGCCTGTTAAAAAATTACTTTATTTGATCTACACTGATTATTAATACCTTATTTAGATTTAATTCTATGCTATTACACATCCAAGAACGAGGGTTACTGCCATATCATATCGAAACATCTGTCCCCGCATGGTCATTGGAGTTAATTAACATTGAGCTTCGTCAGTAGATTAATAGTGGGCTGACTATCTATTCTTTATCTGTTAGTAGTGGGAGTCCGTTCGAGTGAAGGGTAGTAGTATACTGTTGCTGGTTAACGGAATTTGGCCTTGTGGTAGATAGCCCACTATAAGTCATAAAATGATTATAAAATCAAGAAAATCAAACTGAGTTGAAAAATAACATTTTTTTTAATATATAGACATATGAATTAATGTTTATACACTTAAAGTAATAACTTGAATATAGGTCCAACGGAGGTAAAAATGTTCATGGCAAATAATATGCTGAAAGAGAATCAGTGTTTATAATGTGGGGAGCGAGAAAGTGAGGAATGTCTTTGATGTAGTCGCTCTTTTAGTCAGTAAGTAGTTTTGAGACAGGGGAGAAGGAGAGAGGCAAGCGGAGTAGCAGATTGACTTAGGTCAAGGGGATATTGAGTACATTCTTCTCCTCGAGGTCTTCCCGCCTGCTATACACGTGGTGTATATTTTGAAGCGCGAATGGTGTAATAGATAATGGCTTTCAATTCTTAATGAGGGATCTCAGTACCAAATCCAATTGGGTTCATTATAACCACCTACGCACAAAACCCTTGTTTAAATGTATAAATCGACATCTTCTACACAGTTAAACGTTAATTAATAATTTTTTTTCACTCGAATAATTATTATTTCCCCTCCCACCGAATAGAATATAAAAATATTTTCTGAATTTAAATAACCTGAAGAGGGTTGGTAATATACGATGACCCATACCATCATAGGATCAAGGAAGAAATATACACACACACACACACACACACACACACACACACACACACACATATATATATGTATATTTTAATCATGTCACCCCAAGTAAGGCATTCCACTGCCACTATAACGCAGGTGGTTACACAGGGCGATAGACGACTTACGATGTACATAGGGAGAGAGTTGGAGAGAGTGGAAGTGAGTTAGTGTGTTAGGAGTTGTCTATTGACCTTACATTTAAACTCCTTGAGATTGTAGCCGTCGGGGAAGCAAGCATGCGGTAGGGAATTCCACAGGCGGGAAGTGCGAGGAAAGAAGTTGTTGGAGTAGAAATTGCGTTTACATTTCATCGGTTTCACTGTAAAAGGGTTGGACCTAGTTGCCAATCTAGTATCTCGTGCGAACTCACACCTAAGGGGGCACCAGTGATTTAAGATCATCAGAGCAGAAACCATAAAAGTATTTGTAGAAGAGCACATGGAAGCCACGTCACGCCGGTGAGGGAGTGACTGCAGGCGGTCAGCTAAATCGGTATCAATCACATTACAGATTCTTCGCTGTATTTTGTCAAGAATCCCGAGGTGAATAGCAGGGGCACCCGACCAGATGTGGCAACAGTATTCAAAACACGGGCGGATGGTAGATTTGTATAAGTGCAGGATAGATTCAGGCGGAAAGAATTTCCGGGCCCTGCACAGAGAGCCAACTTTCATGGCAGCGGATTTAGCAATGGATTCGACGTAGTCATTCCACTTGAGGTCCGCTGAGAGTGTTAGGCCAAGCAGGCGTAGTGTTTTCCTATCTGGGAGGCATGCCTGTTCCATGCTCATGGGAAGGCGGTGCGGTCGTCTGTGGTGGTTAATTGATAGTAGCTTCGATTTGGAAGAATTGAATTTTACGAGCCATTTCCTACCCCAATACACCAGGGATTAGAGGTCCTTTTCAAGCTCAACCGCGAGGTTCGTCAACATCAGATTTTTGATTGAAGCGAGCGTATACTGTGGTATCGTCGGCGTACATGCGTACTTGTGATCTTATGGCATCGGGGAGATCATTGATGTAGATTAGAAAGAGCGTAGGACCTAGGATAGAGCCTTTGGGGACACCCGCGTTTGTAGGGTAGTTTTGGGAGGCATGACCGTTTAAAACCACCTTCAGTGTGCGTTTGGAGAGGAATGACTGGATTAAGTCCAACAAAAGTCCAGTAATGCTGTAGCTTCGCAGTTTCCGTAGAAGGCCGTCATGCCATACTCTGTCGAATGCTTTGGCGATATCCAGGGCGACAGTTCGGGCTTCACCATTCTTGTCGAGAGCCTGGTATATATACTCTGTGATGGTCGTTAGCATATCAGCAGTAGACCTGATGAAGCGGAAGCCATACTGTTTGTCCGATAGGAGCCCGTGGGCCGTGAGATGCTGAACAACCTCGGCATTGATAATGGCTTCGAACACTTTGCGGAAGTACGGAAGAAGGCTGATAGGACGGTAATTTGCCGGGTCCGATGGTTCCCCATTGTTCTTGAATATTGGAACCACAGAAGAAGACTTCCAACAGGCAGGAAAGCAGGAGGAAGATAGGCAGAGGTTGTAGAGCTTAGAAAGGACAGAAGAGAGTTCAGGGGCACATTTCTTCACGACTATGATTGGGATTCTGTCCCCACCACTCGCTTTGTGAGGGTCAAGTTTTGATATTATGCTAGAAATCAGCGAGGGCGTGATGTGAACTTCACTCAATTGAGCCTCAGTTCTAGATGGGAAATCGGGTGTCTGGACTCCAGACGAATGCAGACACGAATTGGTCGAGAATCTACGGGCAAAGCATTCAGCCTTGTCCGCTGCGGAGGTGAGAACCTCAAACTTGTTGATTAGTGGATCGTTCTTTATTGCAATAGCAACTACATATATATATATATATATATATATATATATATATATATATATATATATATAATTCTTTATTACAATATATATTACAAAATATATATATATATAGATATAGATATATATAGATATATATATATATACAGTTCTTTATTGCAATAGAAAAGATAGATATATATATATATATATATATATATATATTTATATTTCGTTTAGACTGTTAATCATTCGTGGTCGAGGGGGCTAAGACGCTCCAGGTCAATAGATGTCTACAACTATGTGGATAAGCGTCGCACGTTCGAATCCTGCTGAATGGCACACATTTTCGTAACAAAGATTGTCGGAAATGATCAGGGCGATAGAAACAAATATATAATACTTTTTTTTATTATAAACAGAATATCTACTTAAATTAAATACGAGTATCGATCAGAACTAATGTTTAAACGAATAATTTCAAATTGTCGGTTTGTTTATAACCATTTTGTTAATTTCCGTTATATATAGATTAATAATAATAATAATAACTATAGTTTAACTATAGTAATAACAATACCAATATATATATATATATATATATATATATATATATATATATATATATATAGTAATACAGCACTGTTTAATAGCAAACACATGGTAAAAGCTTTCATAAATTGTAGTAAAGTTTAATAAATGATAGTAAACTCTGTGTCGCTATTGACTCTTTCTACATGAGCATGACAAGAAGGCTATATATATATATATATATATATATATATATACATGATGCAAATGAATAAGGAACGAAGAATATATTTACAACGTTCAATACATCAATTTAAAACAGTAGTCAATATAGAAATAGAGCAATTAATATTTATTATAAATTATACATTAGAACATGTACATGCTACAGTCTACTACAAAAGTATACATTTGGTTTCGACATTGAAAGAACAATGTCTCATCAGGTAGTTAGTAATGATGGTAATAAAGGATTCTTTTGAAAAGAAAATTGATAAAAATTCGCCTCCATTTTTTAGAAGTTTAAGTTGATTTAAATAAAGAGGATAGAAAAGATGAGAAAATAAAAAAGAAACAAAAAAAGGGGAACTGAGGTACACAGGGGAAATATAAAACAAAAAGGGAAACAAGAGAGAAAGAAATGTAAAACGGTTGATATATATATTATTATTGTAAAACGTACCAAGAAAACAGTATCACTAATGATGACTAAAATCATTAAGTCCTACAGTTAACAAAATGGTAAATTTAGTCGTCAATCCCAAAAGGTAATACCAAATGGTAGAGGGGAATTAAAAAAAGAAACGAACAAAGCAAAAGCTGTGTTCGAAAGAAAAAAGCCCCAAGACGAAAACCTTAACAGTAAAGAGCTCAATCCGAAAGTGTGATTTTATATATATAGAGAGAGAGAGAAGAAAAAAAGAAGTAAAGTGTGATTATATATATATATATATATATATATATATATATATATATATATAAAATCACACTTTAATTATATTAAGTCCCTGTGGCCATTCCTTCAGTTTACAAAAAGAAAAGCTTCTTACCATCTAATATTTTTCATATTCTAAAAATGCTAATCAGTGTTCTGATTCTTTGATAGCACTAAATTAAATGTTTTTGGAAATTGTGTGGGCAAAATTTACACACTTTTGGTCTATTGAGACCCAAAAATATAATCGGATATTGGTTCGCCACTATCCTTTCTTTTTTGTTATTTTCTTCTCTATATATATTTTCGAATCACTATTTATTATCCCTACACATCTTCTTTAACATTGTTAGATTTTCTTTTACATAAATATTATTATATTAATATATCCCTTGTAAAAGCATTAATCTTCGACATACACATATATTGTAACGCATAAAAATAAAAGTTCACATCTTGCGACTTGTCCTATGGATATTGACCTTCATGGCAACTCTCCTCATTAGTCATCTCGAAGAGCAGAACACAGCCTGAAGTCTGATGTTCCCCAGACAGCAAACGCTACTTCATATACAACACCACCTCATGTAGGAGAAGTCGTGATCCTATGATGGTATGGGTCATCGTATTCGTCGCGGGTGATATGTCTTCGGAAGACGGGAAAAATCATTCTGCAGCAGAGACACCCAACGCAGTGTTATTTATCGGTTATGAGACGAGGAAGGGTCAAACGTGGATCAGGTAGAGTGGTGGTCTGTAGAAACCCGAAATCTGAATATATATATATATATATATATGAGCGAATTATAGTTTTAAGATATGGCATATTTATGGATAAAGTACTCACTATTAAGGTTAGAGCATACACTTATTCTTCTTCTATGTGCCATGTCCCTTCAGGAGGTAGGTGATCATGGCTTTCCACGTCTCTCTATCCCTGGTGGCTCTTAGCACGCCTTCTCCTGTTACACCATGCAACCCTCGTTCCATCAGCCACCTGATTAGGTCCTTCAAATATGTTATCCGTTGCTTTCTTCTGTCTCATTTTCCCTCTATCTGTCCTGTTAGTATCAGGTTTTCCAAGCCCTCCTTCCTCATTGCATGTCCCAGGAACTTCAGCTGTTTCTTCTTGATGCTCAGTATTAATTTCCTTTTCGTTTCCATCCTTTCCAAGACCTCATCATTGCTCACATGCTTGATCCATGATATTCGCAGCATCCTTTTGTAGAACCACATTTCAGTTGCTTCAAGTTTTTCCTTCATCTTTGATGATATTGTCTAGCAATCATTGCCATATTGAAGAACTGACAACACATAGCAATCCAGTACTTTCTTCTTTGTTTCTAACAAAATTGTCCTGTTTCTTAATACTTTACTCAACTTCTGGAATTATTCCTACGCCATGCCTATTCGCCTTCGGATATCTGTGACGGACTTTCCGTCTTCTGTTATAACACTTCACAGGTATTTAAATTTTTATATCTGCTTGATTCTAGTATCCCCGACCTGTATTTCGGTATATTTGGCTGCCCTTTTTACTGAAGACCATGCATTCGGTTTTCTTGCAGTTTATTTGTAGTTCTTTCTTATCACTCTCTTCAGCTACCTTCTGTAGGAGGTCTTGTAGTTTCCTTTCTGTGTCTGCTATCAGCACTATGTTATCAGCGCACCTTAGGTTGTTTAAATTGTGGGCTCCGATGACAAATCCAGGCATAACTTCTAGAGTCCTAAAAATATTCTCGCTGTACAAGTTAAACAGATCCGGTGAAAAGAGACTTATGCCCAGTTCTATCTTTGTATATCAGCTGAATTTATTATCTGTCTGTATACAAGCGGTTTGCTCCCAGTATGCCAGAGCATAGAATACCTGCCATAATTATTAGGCCATTTCAGTGTTTAAAAGAATGATGTATTTAAAATTATTTTTTAGTATTTATTATCAAGTGAATAATTGTAACTGAAATAGAATGGTTGTGTTCTTAATATTGCACCATAACATGTGCATCAAATGAATTTATAAATGTTTAGTAATTACCTATGTCACAGTTTTATCAATGAAGAAAATCTAGGGTGATTCGGACGAGTTCATCTGTGTTTCCTTGCATTGGAAAATGTTGCAAAGTAATAATAACAAATGAGCCATTCTATTTTCATTTGGCAATAAATACTAAAAATAGTATGAAATACATTATTTCTTTAAAAAAAACTGGAATGGCCTCATAATTATGCCCGGTAGTGTATGCTCTAATCTTAATATTGAGTACTTCATCCATAATATGCCATATCTTGTAACTATAATTCTCGCTCATATATATATATATATATATATATATATATTGACGTACACTATTATTATTAATATTATCAATTTTGTTAGAGGTATTATTAAGTTTATTGAGATACATTTTAATTTGGTGATCAACGACGAAGCTATGAAAGCCATTGTTAACCTAACCAGTATCTGTTTAATGTTGTGTAATTCTTTATAGAATATGTCTTTGATATCATTTGCGTGCCTTCAATTAATATTTTTTATAACAGCTAACTTATATCATTTGAGCCATTCACTATTATGAATTAAACAGACACAAGTTTATGCTAATTGGTTTCCTATAAAGAGAAGTATTAAATCTGCATATGCTTGAATCAATAAATAGATCAAAGAATATAATTTTATTGTTAATATTAAGTTTTAATGTAAATTTAAAGACTGAGTGACTTTCACATTTTTTCAGATGTCTAGTTTCATGAAAATTTTTCACTTAAACGAAAATGTCATCTTTGTATCTTACATATATACAGGCTTTATTAGAGCCTGCAAGTATTTTATTCACTAAATGTACCATCTTCTTCTTCTTCTATGTGCCCTGTCCATTCAGGACGTCGGCGATCATGGATCTCCACGTCTCCCTATCCCTTGTGGCTCTTAGTATGTTTGCTCCTGTTACTCCTGGCAACCCCCGTTCCGTCATCCACCTGATCAGACCCTGCAGATATGTTATCCGCTGCCTTCCTCTGTCTCTCCTTCCTTCTATCTGTCCATTCAGTATCAGGTTCTCCAGGCTCTCATTCCTCATTGCATGTCCCAGGAACTTCAGTTGTCTCTTCCTGATGCTCAGCATCAATTTCCTTTTTGTTGCCATTCTTTCTAACACTTCGTCGTTGCTTGTATGCTCAGTCCACGATATCCGTAGCATCCTTCTATAGAACCATATTTCGGCCGCTTCCAGTTTTTTCCTCATTTTCGATGATATTGTCCAGCAGTCACAGCCGTATTGAAGAACTGACATCACGTAGCAGTCTATCACTCTTTTCTTCGTTTCTATTGAGATCTTCCTGTGTGTTAGTATTTTGCTCATCTTCTGGAACGCGTCCTTTGCCATGCCAATTCGCCTTCGGATCTCCGTGTCGCACTTTCCATCTCCTGTTAGAACACTTCCTAGGTACTTAAATTCTTGGACTTGTTTGATTCTGTTATCCCCCACCTGTATTTGGCATTTTGGGTTGTATCTTTTGCTGATAACCATGCACTCAGTTTTCTTAAAGTTTATTTGTAGTCCCTTCTTGTCACTCTCCACTGCTACTTTCTGTATGAGATCTTGCAGTTTCCTTTCCGTGTCCGCAATCAGCACTGTATCGTCCGAATATCTTATGTTGTTCAGGTTGTGGCCTCCAATAACAAATCCTGGTGTGTCATCTAGGGTCCTCAATGTATCATACATAAATGATTAAATATGGAACGTGTAGGAGATCCCATCGCAATACCGCCTATTTGAGTATTAGGATTACCTAGGGGGCCATGAAAAATAAGTGAGTGGTGAATGCTAGTAATAATTTTTAAACTGTGTGTATAATATTGATGGGTGGCAGAGTAGTATGATTGTATACATCATGGATAATGATGTCAATCGTTTCATGGACTAGAACATTATTAAATAAAATGTGTACATTCAAAGATGCGATTATTTGGTTGATTGGTTTTACAGTATGGGGAATTTGTATAAATTCATTTGTAAAGTTAATACCATATTTACTTGGAAGGTATGGAGTAATTAATTTCCTAAGTGTTTTGGAAAGGTTATATACTGGTGTGGATATTTGTGAAATGATAAGTCGAAGAAGATGATCTTGTTAATGCATTTTACATTTCCATAAATGTAGCCAGGCTGATAGTCACCTATAATCTTTTAAAGTTTATAAGATCTTGTTTCAACATTTATTAGTAGTAATAAGTTTATTGATATGATTGTTAAGTTGGGAGATGTTATTATAAGTTAACTTTTGAAATTTATTAAGATCGTCAAAAATGGCCTGTAATTTGGATTGGTACTCATGTTTGTTTAAAATAACAAATGTATTGGTTTCCTCTGCACGTCGGATTACTATCATTTTGTTATTTTTAGTTGTGTGACTACTTTTATTATATATGTGTGTATTATATCATTAGAAGTTTTATGATAACAATGTTCGATCGATTCAGCTTTGAGTAATAATTGTAAGCTTATTTGTGTAGTAATATGGTTGTCTTGTTTCAATAGAATTATTTCCTGGTATAAAGCTTCAGTCTGAATTAGGTTTCTGTGCGCTAGAAAAATTTGGTCCGAGATTAAAAGATTTCATTTCATTTGAAGTGAATTGATAATCTTATATGTAAATGATGTTACCATTGATGTTTGTTAAAAGTAGTCTTTCTTTACATAATTTTTTAGCTTTTTTTAATGACTTGACGATGGGTTTCAATATCCTTTTCTGTTTTATCTAAACTTATTTATAATTGGAACTTTGTCTCTGTGTGTGTGCGTGTGTGTGTGTGTGTGTATCTGTTACCTATAGACTCCGAAACGGCTGAACCGATTTTCTTGAAAATTTACACAGTTGCACTATAAGCGTCCGCGAGTGTTCGTCGCTAGGTTTTGTGTCGAGGTAGCCCCAATAAATATCGAAATCGATTATCGAAAATATCGGGTTATAGAAGGAGTGGTCCGATTTTAATCAAATTTGATACACTCATAGACAAAAACATAAGAAACGATATTCAGAAGTTTTAAGGTTGCAGTTCTTACAATAGTGCAGAAAATAGATAATATATATATATATATATATATATATATATATATATATATATATATATATATATATATAAAAGGCAAGATGTTTGAATGTGGTTGTCTGTTTATCTGTCTGTGTGTCCTTTATACAAATCCACAATTTTCATCTGATTCTCACCAAAATTCACACAAATATTCTTTAAGCTGAGTCTGAGCTCCAGGACCATGGATTAGTTTTAAAGCTTTTATTACACCCGAGCAACACCGGGCTATACTGCTAGTATATATATATATATATATATATATATATATATAAGGTGCGATTGGTAAATTTTCGCTATTATTTTATTATTTCAAATATTACTGCTATAATACATCCAATATTTTCTTTAGTTTTCAATTCTAGAAGATTGCAAAATGCATTTAATGTAAACACTTTCAATGTTGATTAGTCATAATTACTGTTTGGCTGGGGTATGTGTAATTTAATGAGGTTCCATTGAAATTTCTTAGTGTTGGGATCATTTAATTGCTGCAGCATCATGTAACTTGAATTTAATGTATTGAGGTGGCAGATAATTATCTAAACATATATTGTTAAAGATAACAGCCAATGAATGACTATTGTGTTTAATCATGGGTCGTCCTAAGCATCTTACTTTAACTTTAGTTTCAGATAAATTCATTCACAACACTGGATTAATAAATATTAATATACTTTTAGCAGAAGTTTATCTTTATATCTTTAAAAATGCATGGCCGAATCTATGCATAAATCCTTCAGGTTAGTTTAAACGTTACCACTCGGATAACAGTAACACAGAATATGGGGTATAAACTGTGAGAAAAGAGCTAAAAATTCTCTCAAATATTTTACTTTGCCGTCGTATTTGACTGCCAGTGTACGTTCGTATATATATCTATATTTGTGTGTGTGTGTGTGTGTGTGTGTTTTGAGTTTTTCTTTATATATATATATATATATATATATATATATATATATATATATATATGTACAAAGAAATAACTATAACTATAACCGACAGTGTTTCGGCATGTGTTTCGTCCTGTTATCCTGCGGTGCAGTTGCGTGTTGTTTTTCAGACTAGACCTGTGTTTCCTTCCTTCAGTAAAGATAGGTTGTCCTATTTTTGAAAAAGTTCCATTGTTTACAAATTTAAATGCTGTTGTGATGCGACATGCATAGGACGGACCGATCTGAGGTTGGAGACGCGGGTTTCACAACACGTCCCCGCTAATATACGTTCCAGTGGCTCTCTCAGACATATAAGAACAACACAATCTGTTCTGGATTCCGGCCATTGGCCGACATCTTTTGGACAATCAAGTCTGTGCCTCGGCATATGAGGACAGCTGATTTACTGTCTTGCACAGCGCTCGGTCTACCCACCATCTTTGTATTTTGGAAGCAATTTGCTTGAAAATTCATCAACCGAGCCTGTGCAGACAGAAAGAGCGGTTTTTACGCTCCTAACAATTGCTGGTGAGTCTGTGAGTGTTACATTTTTTCACTTTTAAACACTCTTGTGGAATTAAATGTTTGCAGCCCGCTTACATTTTATGTGTTTTTTTTTTCAATAAATTTATTTTTAAACGAGTTCCATCATCTCCCAGCATTGTAAGTAATTTATTTTGCCTTGTCCTTTTCCTTATTTCCCTTAAAATTAAAGCCAACGAGAACCCTTGATAAGAGTTGGCTGAAAGTTTCCTCGGGTTTAAATATATATATATATACATATATATATATATATATATATATATATATAATATTAACTATAGCAACAACAATAAAATAGTAAAACTAGTATTAATCAAGCTATAATTTAAATCGTCTTGAACAACCCACCGAGAACAAACTCGGAAGGAAAAAAGGGGAAGCAAAAAAGAAACAAACGAAGTACATAAACAAAAGGTCAAGCACTCGTAAGAAAGAAAAAACCCAAGACGAAAACCCTAATACTAAAGCGCTGAATACGAAGTAGAGCAAACGGAGACAGAAAATTTAAGCAAGAGTCAACAACCGACAACCGTTTCGCCTAACGGCTCGTCAGAGAAATCGGCTGTTGTCGGTTGTTGGCTCTTGCTTAGATTTTCTTTCTCTTTCTCTCTCTCTTTCTCTCTCTCTCTCTCTCTCTCTCTGTATATATATATATATATATATATATATATATATATATATATAGGAAAACTTAACATCATTTAAAGTGGTTATAAATTATAATTCATTTCTATGAAACAAATCAGTTCATTTATTCAGACCACACTATATACGTTCCATTTGGTACAAATATTTCTTTTGAAAAGAAATTAAAATCAGGTAACATAATCAAGAATATGAAATTTAGCCTTATCACGGGTTAGAATCATTATGGCCAGACGAGAAATTAATTTGGCGGAAAGTGTGACCATAAAACCATTAAGGTCTACCCACCAGCACATGAATACGTATGCACATATAGCTCTTCATGTGAACATACTAAAGCATACACAGGTATATATATATATATATATATATATATATATATATATATATATATATATAGTCATCCGCAGACAGATCTGTTTCGCTGTATCACAGCTCATCAGTACGGTTAGACTCCGATAGCTTTTAACCCAGGATTAAAACCAGACCGAATTAGCGTCAGTCGGCGATTCTAGCTCTGGGCTATGTTCACTCGGTTGAAGGCATACAGTTTAGCGTATATATTGTCATTATACACGCCACAATAGCCAGAGTGCTCTGATTCATTAGTGAAAGAGCGATGCGTACATGCTAGAGTAGCTTCTGTTTTTCAAAGTCTACCATTTTCCAGAGTGCTCAATCAGGGTGTGAGAGCGTATATATATATATATATATATATATATATATATGGAAGAGTGGGAGGCTTTGTAAACAGTACCTACCCCGGCATATATGCGTCGCTCATTCGATAATGAACTGGAGCATTCTAGCTACTGGGCTTGTTTATACGTGCTAAAAAAAGCCTAACTTCTTCTGCCGGACGCTCGTGGCCTAGGGGTAGAATCGCCGACTGACACCGATTCGGTCGGATTTCAATCCTGGGTTAGGAAGAGAACGGTTGTAAGCACCGTAATTTGGAATTAATTTCAGGTGAAAAGAGGCTAAAGAAAGTGTCCGACATTTGGATATTTTTTATTATGCTGGTTCTAACCTTTCCACTCACATCTTCAGAGAGGTTACAGGGGCGTTATAAATTCATTTTTAATAGTGGATGTCTTTATGTTAACGTCCCTGTAACCTCTCTGATAATGTCTCATGTGAGCCGAAAGCTTCGAACCATTAGAAAATATCCAAATGTACTGATTTTGCATTTTTAGGCGACTTATATTTAATGCCTATTCAGTGTGAACCTGACCACAAAAAATAAATAAATGAATAAAATATAACAAAAACAGAATCCAGCTATAATTCACAACGTAGTTTGTGTACGATCATTCCTAAAAGTTTAGTTAAATTGTTCGTTTTAATTATGCTCTAAATGGTCCCCGAAATCAGTGTTGGAAGCAATCTTGAAAACGTGGTGCACAATTGTTAATCATTCAGTCACATTCCACTTTGGAGATTTCCCTAATTTTTGTTGTGATTGCTGCCTTCAGTTCGCCAAACTTTTGTGGGTGGTTCTGGTACATATCATCCATGAGATACCCCCAGAAATAAAACTCTGAAGCGTTCAAATTGCCCACTCAATGACTTATTTCCTGCTGACCAGTCTCTCTTGAAATCTCTTTCTTAGCCAGGCTAGAGTCATTTGATAGATGGATGGCCCATTCTTCCTGGAACCACTGGTCATCTCGATCTGTCTCCCTGCGTCGTCACAGTAATTAACAGTTTTGTTAAAAAAATTTGTAAGTTCTGTATTTTTTTTTTCTTAGTGGGGTCTCCCTGTTTGGTAAGGATATTTCAGCTGTTTCCGTGTGTTAGTGGATATACACATGAACTAAAATACATCGTCTGATGGATAAACTTTCGTCTGAATTACGCAAAATGAAAAAAAAATGACATGTCTAGTTATCAAATATATTTACCCAAATTGCACAAAAATATCTTGAAATGGGTACATTTATTTAATAAAATCGCCAATGACTTCAATTACTGCCTCTGGACGACTTCGAAATTTCATGTATTTATTCTAGGTAGTCTCCTTGTTTATGTTGGTGAATGCTGTCATAATCCTTGCGTTAAGATCATTTTTGATGTTACAAGGAGTATCTTGGCCTCTTACTCAACTGCTCACCACGCCTAATAATCAATGTGGTTGCAGTCTGGCAAGTTAAGTGGTCACATATAAGGGGTGGCGTGGATGCAAAAATTTTCTGACAGCCATGACTGGGTTCTCCTGCTTGTGTGATATGGACCCGGATCGTGTAGTCTGACGTAGGGTTCTTCAGCAGCTACTCTCTTGGCCCAGGACAGGATTAACCAATCAGGACACTTGATGTAGACCTCCGTCTTGAGTTTGATAACCTATGGGAAGTTAAATGGAATCATGACGCGACCATCACTAGTGATCGCACCAAACGTTTTAGGAATCGCCCTAAGACTCATCTAACTTTTCTGAATTCTCTGCACTGCCTTTAGATGGACATCCAAAATGTCCATATTTGGGATTTCCAGTGCGAATAACAAGCATTATAGTATACCGTTTCCAAATTCTCCCCAGAGAGAATTCTTTTAGATGCTTGTTTCTTACAAGCGGCGCCCAACTGACCCTAGTATATTGTGCAGTCAAAAAAAAATAAAAACAAACAACACTTGTGTGTTAAGTACATAAAATGACAACAATTTACCTATTGCTCCGTGTAGTTGATTTTGAATATCGAACACATTTGGAATAACAATTGTAACAAATTTAATCTCATAACTTATACAACATCGTTTAAACAAATAACTTCTCATCCCCGAGGGAGGATTACGTTAATAAACAGAACATAATGATACACAGGTTACATCTGCGTCTCTTCATGATGGCCTTCGAATAATAATAATAAAAATGTGCACAACTTGTAGCCAATGAAAGGACCGGAATACATAAATATTGTTGGTGGAAATTTGGGTTTCATAATATAGAACTCCTGAAAGGTGTGGAGAAGATTGAGTTCAATGTCAAGACTAGACACTTGAAGGAGATAGCGCTGCTGGGGTTTTCAAGTATGCAACAAAAACTTCTTGAGTCATCATGAGAATATAACACTTCAAGCCATTGTTTGTGCGGGGCAGTTGCTTTTGTTATTTTTTTCAATAATAATAATAATAATAATAATAATAATAATAACGAGAGCTTAGAACTTTATCAAGTTTGTGGTCGTAGACTTTTTTTAATATCAGTGGAAAACATCTGAAGCCATTTCTGACTTTAGTTCTCTGGTTGAGACCCGTAAAGAAATGTATATACAAAAGCTCAAGAAAATAATAATAATAATAATAATAATAATAATAATAATAATAATAATAATAATAATAAAATATATACAAGATATCGCCCGTCATCATCAATTTCATCAAACAGTGCATGTCTATATGGAAAACAACCCTTTACCTCAATCATATAAATGGAACCTATAAGTCTGATGAAATAAACATCAAAAGAGGTATATTTCAAGGTGATTCTTTATCTCCATTACTATTCTGCATATCATTAATAGCACTAACCAGTCAACTTAATAAGACAGAATGTGGTTATAAAATAGGCCAAAAGAAAATAAGCCATCTATTTTACATGGATGACTTAAAGTTATATGCCTTTAAGAATGGATAATGAGCTGGAAGGTCTTCTGCAAACTGTAAAATGCTTCAGCGAAGACATTGGAATGAAATTTAATTTGAATAAATGTGCTAAAGCTACAGTTTTACGTGGATCAATACAAGAAACATCCTCAATTAGCCTAGACCCTGCTGTAACAATAAAAGAATTGAAACCAGAAGAAGCTTATAAATATCTAGGTGTAAATGAGAGCGAAAACATTCACCATAAAAAAATGAAAGAAATAGTGCGTAAAGAGTACTATAGAAGGCTACGAATGATATTAAAAACTGAATTAAATTCACAGAATAGAGTTATGGCCATTAATAGCCTTGCAATCCCAGTTGTCCAATATAGCTTCAACATCTTAAACTGGACTCTAAACGACATCAGGCGAATGGATGCTAAAACAAGAAAGCTTCTTTCTAAGCATAGGATGCATCACCCAAAGGCTGATGTAGACCGTCTATACATACCCCGTAAAGAAGGTGGAAGGGGTCTTATTCAGCTGGAATTGTCATACAAGACAACAACTATTGGCTTACTAACATACATAGAAACAACAAAGGATTGGATGATACAATTAGTAAGGCAACATGAAGAAAGGAAAGAAAAAATATTCAATAATAAAAGAAGGCAGTAAATACAAACAAGAATTACAGTTAGTAGATTCTGTAGAAAAGCAAAACAGTAGCCAAGAACCAACTATTGCGGCAAAAAATATGAAAATGAAAGCCAAAGATAAAGCTCTTGAAAAAGATGAAACAGCGCTGGCAAGACAAACCTCTGCATGGCCAATATCCAGTACGTGCCAATAAATCCAATGTTGACAAAGTTAATACTCATCGATGGTTACGTGCATCTGGATTAAAGTCTGAAACTGAAGGAATTTATAACTTGCAGCACAAGACCAAAGTCTTTTCACGAGAAACTTTCAGGCAAATATTATGCATAATAATATGGATCCAAAATGCAGGTTTTGTGATAAACACCAAGAAACAATAGACCACCTAATCTCAGGCTGTTCTGTGCTTGCCCCAAACGAATATAAAAATCGCCACGATAGAGTTGGGCAATATTTACATTGGGCAATGTGCAAACATTATGGAAAAGCTGTAAACAAACACTGGTATGAACATCATCCAGCACCGGTTACAGAAATAGAAGATGTAACCATTCTATGGGATTACACCATCTACACAGACAGAAAAATTGAAGCAAACAGGCCAGACATTATTGTTAAAAACCAGAAGGAGAAAACTTGTCTATTAATTGATATGGCTTGTCCAGCGGATTGTAACATAGCAACCAAGGAATTTGAAAAACTGTCAAAATATAAAGACCTGGAAATTGAAATAGAAAAAATGTGGAAATTGAAAACAAGAGTTGTGCCAGTGATAGTAGGTGCACTTGGAATGATAAAAAATGGAACAAAACAACACATTGAAAGAATCCCTGGAAACCCCAGCTTAAGAGATATACAAAAAATTGTATTATTAAGTACAGCCCACACACTAAGGAAAACGTTATCTATGTAATGCTGGGGATGATAGAGAAGATAGAAAAACATGAAATGGAGTCATAACAACACGCCACTACCTGCCTTAGGTCTCCCCGCAGACTTGGTTGGTAGTGAGACCAATGCAGAAATCGAAATATGATGAAAAATGACATAATAATAATAATAATAATCAGTGATAGTAGGTGCACTTGAAATGATAAAAAATGGAACAAAACAACACATTGAAAGAATCCCTACAAACCCCAGCTTAAGAGATATAAAAAATTATGTCTTTTTAAGTACAGTCCACACACTAAGGAGAACTTTGTCTATGTAACGCTAGGGATGATAGGGGAGATAGAAAAGACATGAAATGGAGCCATAACAACACACCACGACCTGCCTTAGGTCTTCCGCAGACTTGGTTAGTCGTGCGACCATAGCAGAAATCGAAATATGATGAAAACTGACATTATAATAATAATTATGGTAGATGCAACTTTCTGTCGGAACCCCTAAGTCAGTTTGATGTTCTGTTCAACATCGTTCTGGAAGTTCTTGCAAGATTGTCAGTTTTACGTAGATTTGTTCAAAGATAACAATGTCACGTATTCACAAGTATCAGATTTGGACGCAATCCATGGTCTGTCGAGAATGACGACGGATTCTAATTATTATATACAACTCAATTATATAATAATAATAATAATAATAATAATAATAATAATAACAAAAATGTCATAAATAATAGTTAATGCACAAATAAAACTCCTCGTGGCTTAGAAATATCGAGGTGGGGAATACTCGTGTCTCATGGGTAGGATGGGCTCTTTAGTTTGAGATCGACAGTTGTCCAAGAATTATTATCTTGAACAAAATTACCCCTTGGCAGTTAAGGATAAAACGCAAAAAGATACTAATCACAAAGTATACAAATAAATAATCATACCGGAGTAGCCGTTACCCGGATGAACAAGGGCGGCGTCTCTCAGAGAGGAACCGGTATGCGGTCGACAAACCTGCCACTGGAACAAACTCGTCTGCCATTAATGAGTCATCGGATCTCAATAACCGGATTGACTCCAACATTAGACATGGGAACTTAATGGTGAATGAATTAATAAAACGAAAGAGAACGAAATGGAATCGTGCAAATTATAATTAAATCATGACATCTTCTTTAACTGCAAAATGATATCACGGATAGGACATTCCAATTATGAAGAGATGGGTTAGGAACTAAAGTAAGATCCTATTTTGACCCAATTATGCTTGCCAATGTTCGTAGGGGACAGCATGCGAAATAAGAGTTTCAAATACAGAAATAGCTACATTAAAATTAAATGTAGGACAATACGTTCTATACTCTTGGATACGTAAGACTTTGTATATGTACGGTGATAAGAAACCTTTCTTCACACACAGCATAAGAATCTGGAAAAGCAGATTATACATAAATCACATCGAATGTATTGACACTTCAAATTGTTTGAATTTTCTATAAGAAATCTTACAAGAAGATTCCATGTCGCCCCTCATGTTCTGACTGTCCTTAATTTTAATTTAGTATTAACAGCAATAAGTATTGATACAAATTAAATAATTTTTAATCACCTATTCTACATGTATGATATCAAACTCTTTGACAATGATAATGTGTAGTCTTACCATCGTAAAAATCTAGTCATACAAAACGCATCACAGGTTAATTCTTTCCACTTTATCATATATATATATATATATATATATATATATATATATATATATATATATTACTCATCCACATACAAGCCTGTTTAGCTATATCACAGCTCATCAGTGTGGCTAGACACATTCACTTGCTTCTGGTCGGGATCCAAACTCAACCAATTTGGTGTCAGCCGGAGTTGCTACCCGCTAAGCCATAGCATCAGAGAAAGGAAATTTTAACGTGTTGTATATAAGCAATATATACACACGCCAGTCATCGAAAGAACTCAATTCATTCCTAAGGAGTAATGCATATATCGCAGAAGTGGAAACTGTTTTTAAAATTTTCTTCTCTAGAGAGCTCAATCGTAATTAGAGCAGAACATATTATTCACCCACATATGCCATATATACGTAAATTATGGTTGTAATTATGAACTGTGGAGATGCCGACGACCCACAGATCAGCCGATCTAAACGAATAAACGAAAGAAAGAAAGCAATCTGTTAAAATAATACAGTTAAGAAATAATTAAAATAAACAAAAAAGCGAGCGGTGGTGACGGAATCCCAACCATAGTCTTAAAGAAATGTGCCCCTGAACTCTCCTCTGTCCTTTCTAAGCTCTACATCCTCTGCCTATCTGCTTCCTGCTTTCCTGCCTGTTGGAAATCTTCCTCTGTAGTTCCTGTATTTAAAAACACTGGAGAACCCTCTGATCCTGCAAATTACCGCCCTATCAGCCTTCTTCCGATCTTTGGCAAAGTGTTCGAATCCATTATCAACGCCGAGGTGATTCAGCATCTCACAGCACACAGGCTCCTCTCGGACAAGCAATATGGTTTCCGCTTCACCAGGTCTACTGCTGATATGCTAACGACCATCACCGAGTACATATACCAGGCACTCGACAGGAATGGCGAAGCCCGAACCGTTGCATTGGATATATCTAAGGCGTTCGACAGAGTTTGGCATGCTGGCCTTCTATGTAAACTGCGGAGCTATGGTATAACTGGACATTTGTTTGAACTAATCCAGTCATTCCTCTCTAACCGCACAATGAAGGTGGTATTAAACGGACATGCCTCTCAGAACTACCATACAAACGCAGGTGTCTTCCAAGGCTCCATCTTAGGTCCTACACTCTTCCTGATATATATTAATGATCTCCCTGATTCCATAAGAGCCCAAATAGGTTTGTACGCCGATGACACCACAGTTTACTCTCGCCTCCAACAAAAATCTGGTGTCGGCGTCAAAGCTAACCTCGCAGCCGAGATTGAAAAAGACCTCCAATCCATATTGGACTGGGGTAAGAAATGGCTAGTAAATTTTAATGCTTCTGAAACGAAGCTACTCTCAATTAACCATCATCGACAATCTCACCTATCTCCCATTAGCATGGACCTGGCTTGCCTCCCAGAGAGTAAATCACTACGCCTCCTTGGTCTCACACTTTCAGCGGACCTCAAATGGAATGACTATATCGAATCCATTGCTAAATCCGCTGCTATGAAAGTCGGTTCTCTGTGTAGGGCCCGGAAGTTTTTTCCGTCTAAATCTATCCTGCACATTTACAAATCTACCATCCGCCCGTGCATTGAATACTGCTGCGATATCTGGTCGGGTGCCCCTGCTGTTCCCCTCGGGCTTCTCGATAAGGTTCAGAGGAGGGTCTGTAATGTGATAGATACCGACTTGGCAGACCGCCTGCAGTCTCTCTCCCACCGGCGCGACGTGGCTTCCCTGCGTCTCTTCTATAAATACTTTCATGGCTTCTGCTCCGATGAACTTAGATCACTGGTGCCCCCTAAATACGAATTTGCACGAGATACTAGATTAGCAAATAGATCCCACCCTTTTACAGTGAAACCGATAAAATGCAGCCGTAACTTCTACTCCAACAGTTTCTTTCCCCGCACTTCCCGACTGTGGAATTCTCTTCCACATGACTGCTTCCCCGACGGCTACAATCTCCAGGAGTTTAAAGGTAAGGTCAATAGACACCTCCTAACACACTAACCTGCTCCCATTCTATCAAGCACTCTTCCCATCTGCCTAACCCTCATACTCGCTATCCTTACTCACATTCCCTATGTCTAACCACTCCTTCTCTTTACCTTCCCCTATGTAGCCCCATGCGCAATAGTGGCAGTGGAATGCCTTGCTTGCGGTGAGATGATAAAAAAAAGACTATAGATATTGCTTTGATATGACTATTTAGTAAAGAAAGCCATGAATTCAATAGAGAATCCATTAGAGAAATGAAGTAAACACAACGTTGATAAGATGTAGATGAAAATATTACCTGAATGAAATTCACAACTAGAGAAGATGACCGATATTACAAAACCGTTAAGTACTATATTTTTTGTTAAAGAAAATTGTTTTTCTTAATATTTTGCTCAGATTATGAAAGACACCATTCGCTATTCTAATGGGTATTCGCTTCTCAGTGTACATAATTGTCCGCCCTCTATTAAAGCAGTTCATATATATTTAAATTCTTGTTCTTGCTTGATTTTTTATTTCCGATTCTTGGTTGTTATAATGAGCTTTTCTATTTTCTGGGGACCATACATTCTGGCTTCTTACAACCGGTGATAATTCCATTCTTCTTGCTTTCAATAAAAAATATAAACTCCGCTAAGATAGGATCCCAATGGTAATCCGAATTTATGCTACTAGAAAATATTTTTAAAATCAAAATATCTCCACAATAAAAATAGTAAGAGGAAAAACTCATTAAACATATTAATAAACTAGAAAGAGCAGTCAAAGATCCCAAACCTTTGCGAAGGTAATACCGACATCGTCTTTTTAGCGATTAGGAAGAGATTATTATTAAAATGAACTTGATCGCTCTCAAGAGTGAAAATGCAAACTTGACCACTCTCAAAATTAAATACACATTAAAAATGAAACACGTAAGCATTTAAAATGATATCGGTGAGGTAATTCGGTATTTGGCATTTGAAAAGCAAAAATTAGATTCTATAAATAAAATCTGAAAAATATTAGAAAACCTTTTTTCCCTTACCTGATTGAACCCGAAATCTAATCAGTTCGTGCTAGTCATGAGGCTAAACCTTCCTGAAAGTTTCATCCGAATCCATCCAGCAGGTTTTCATCATGAACAGACAGAAAAAAAAAACATACAAACAAATAAACAAACAAACAAACAAACCGACGAACATGCCCGAATACAATATCTCTGTCTTAAGGCGGAGATAGAAATACATTGTTGTTATTTTAAGAGTCTTTCACTCAACTAATTAGACTTGTTCACCACTGGCCTTATTGGCCGGATGAAGGTGGATCATACCAGACACGAAAATATCTTCAATTAATTAGCAATTTGTGTGATCGAACATGCGCGTCGTCTTGGATTTACCGGGCGGTGTTAGTTGCAACCTTAGAGAGCTGATCAGATGTTTTAGGAGCGATAAATGGAATTAACTTATAATAAATAGGCACACGCAGATGCTTCAATTTTCCAGGTCAACAATGAAGCCCTTGTTTCATGTGCAACACACACACACGCACGCACACACACACACACACACATACACACACACACACACACACACACACACACACACACACAAATGTGTTTATGTGTCTCTGTGTGTGTATTCTTTGACTTTAGTAAATCTTTATTTTGTTGGCTTCTTTTTTATTCTTCTTTTTCTAATTATTATTTATTGATTACCATATTTTTTTAAGATTTCATCGCCTTCATTTATATTATTTTATTGATCTTCTAAACGTTGTGTTTTTACCCATTTCTCATCTGAAATCTTGGCTTTCTTTGGGGAATATACATATCAAAACAAAATTGAAAAAAAAATCGTATTCTTGTCGCTATTTATGATTTTATTTTATGCCTTTGTTGAATTTAGCATCTTTTTTTCCCCAGTTTTCTATTGTCTTCATTTTTTTATCTTTGTAATTTCTCTCTTCATGACCATGACATTTTTCAATTCTTCTTCTTCTTCTTCTTCTTCTTCTTCTTCTTCTTCTTCTTCTTCTCTTTTTTCTCTTTCTTTCTCTCCCCCTCTCTCTCTCTCTCTTCGGTCAATACTTTTCTCCAATTGTTCCCTTTCTTTTCCTTTCATGTCATTCTTCTTCTTCTTCTTCTTCTTCTTCTTCTTCTTCTTCTTCTTCTTCTTCTTCTTCTTCACTAACTACACATATTCTTTTTCTTTCGTTTTTCTAGTTTGTTCGTATACTTTCTTTCTTTCTTTCTATTTCTGTCTTCTGTCGTTTTCTGCGCTCTCTCTTTTTCTTGGTGTCTTCCTCCCATCTATTCTTCCTGTTTTCTTTTCGCATAATTTCTTTCTTTCTTTCTTTCTTTCTTTCTTTCTCCACACTCTTTCTTTTTCTAATCTAACTCCTCTGTCATTGTTCTTCTTCCTTTTTTCTTCCAATAGTCCATCCTTTTACTTTATTTTACACTTCCATTTTTTATACTTGGATCATTGATTGTTTCCTTTTGTACCGGTTAAATATAACTCCTACTATTTAACCCATAACTAGAAGAAACAGATACATTTATACCTTTCCCAAGATCGATTCTGGTAAATACCTACATGGGTAACAACTTGGGAATTCCAGTTGCTATAATCTTTGCTGAGCAGTTACACTACTTGCAATAATTATTACGCCAACCCAGTCATTAAAAAAAAAAATGATCTATTTTATTCTATTTTTTAGAATTTATTGCCAAATGAATAATTGTAAATGAAAATAGAATGGCTCTTTTGTTAATACTGCACAAAGACATGTGCCTCAAATGCATTTATAAATATTCAATAATTACCTATATTGCAGTTTCATCAATGAAAGAATGAAGAAAATTTAGGGTGGTTCGGACGAGTTCATTTTTTTTTTTTAATCATTTCACCCGAGCAAGGCGGAAACGCCACTGATGGGCAGGGGGTTACATAAATGTAAAAAGATTAATTAGAAAAGAGTGAGGAGTACAAACTAGTTAGAAAGGAACAATAGAAAGCTGAGAAAGCAGGTGCGATGACAGATACATAGGCGGAGAGAAAGGGAAGGTTATACAGGGGAGGGGAGAGAGCTAGAGTTCAGTGGTTAGTAGATGAGTATTAACTTTGCATTTAAATTTCTGGAGGTTGTAGCCGTCAGGAAAGCAAGAATACGGGAGTGAGTTCCACAGGCGAGAAGTGCGAGAGAGGAAGCTGCAGGAATAGAATTGTCGGCTGCATTTGGCTAACCTGACTGTGACTGGGTGGGACCCAGTTGCCAGTCTGGTTGCACGAGTAAACACCTGTTGAGAAGGCATCAGTGACTTAAGCTCATCCGAGCAGAAGCCATGAAAGTATTTATAGAAGAGACAAAAGGAGGCCACATTTCGACGATGGGGAAGTGGCTGCAGTCGAGTCGCCAGATCAGTAACTATCACATTACAGACTCTCCTTTGGAGCTTGTCAAGAACACTGAGGAGAACGGCAGGGGCACCTGACCCTCTTTGCTTCCTTGCATTTGTAACATTTTGCAAAGGAATTTTTTTTAATCATTTCACCCCAAGCAAGGCATTCCACTGCCACTATTGCGCTTGGGGCTACATAGGGGAAGGTAAATAGAAAGAGTGGTTAGATATAGGAAATGTCAGAATGGGGTGATAGATAGTTGTGAGGATGGGAAGAGTGTTTGAAAGAATGGAAGCGAGTTAGTTTGTTAGGATGTGTCTATTGACCTTACATTTAAACTCCCGGAGATTGTAGCCGTCGGGGAAGCAGTCATGTGGAAGGGAATTCCACATTCGGGAAGTGCGAGAAAAGAAACTGTTAGAGTAGAAGTTGCGGTTGCATTTTATCGGTTTCACTGTAAAAGTGTGGGATCTAGTTGCTAATCTAGTATCTCGTGCAAATTCAAACCTAGGGGGCACCAGTGATCTAAGTTCATCGAAGCAGAAGCCATGAAAGTATTTATAGAAGAGACACAGGGAAGCCACGTCGCGCCGGTGAGAGAGAGACTGCACGCGGTCTTCCAAGTCAGTATCGATCGCATTACAGACCCTCCGCTGTACCTTGTCGAGAAGCCCAAGGAGAATAGCAGGGAATAATAACAAAAGAACCATTCTAGTTTCATTTGACAATAAATACAGAAAATATTATGAAATAGATAACTTCTTTTCAAAAACTGGGGTTGCCTAATAATTATAGCCGGTAGTGTAGTGCGTTGTGGTGCATTGGATATCGGCTCGGAACGAGAAATCGGGGAGCCGAGTTCGAATTCCGGCTGAATTCATTGAATTCACTTACGCGCAAATACCCTTGGGAAAGGTATTAATCCGTCTCCTTCTTCCAGTTATGGGTTAAATAACAGGACGGATTGGGTTCTATAGCCTTGGTCGGCAACCAGTCTACCGCAGAAAGCAATGGCAATCTACTGCGGGATAATCTTCTGCCCAGTCAGTCATGTCTCGAAAGAGACATGATCGCCCAAGCGTGCATCACGTATGGCACATAACTGATTGAGTGTAGTGCAGTTGATACCGGTTTGAATTATATCATACACATGCAAAATATAATAAAATATAATTCGTCAGCCACAAGGATTCGGGGACATTTTTGATCTCTATTGAAATAGGAAAATAAACACTTGGGTACTCCTACTCATTTATGCCAGAAATATTCTATTTTCAGTCTGATTTGGCTCTTCTGAAGTATGAAGGATGACGAGAGGTGCTAAGCACAGCGGCACAGGGAACAGATTGTTTCTTTAGCGGTATGTCGTAGAACTGCCTTCCCTTTTATGTCTAGGTTGTGCTTGCTTCAGTCGGCGTTCATCTTACGTGGCCTTCCGTTTGTAATACTCGTTTCTCGTGATCAATAAAATTTCTTGATCTACTCGGTGACGACGGAACATCTATAGTTTGGTCGAGGCGACATTGATTGCGACCAGCCATTTTTCCTTCCACTGGGCCGTTAAAACTATTTCAGAGAAGAGTTCAGATTTAAAAAATGAACCTTATTAACACCTGAGATCCTAAGTATGACGGTAAACTCTATCCGGCCGCAAGGCAGTTGTGAGGAACATGGAACCAATTCTGAATTGCTGTTGTATCCAGGCGCACGCTGACTCGGGTGGTATCACCCGTTGGGGTTCCCGCTATGGGTAAATAAGTAACCCCCAAACTAGAGTTAAAATACTATGAAAGTATAAAAACAGTCTTTTAAAGATATGTATTTATAAAGAAAGACTTTATAGAAAAATATTCCTATTTTGAAAAAAACAATTATTGTCATAACACATTTTTGAAGGAAAAAAATATTACTAGCAATACATTTTTAATAGAAAACTAGAAGACATCTTTGGTTTTCTAAAATAAAAATAATTTTTAAAGAATTTTCATTAAAATCTGATTAAATCAACCTTCTCACTATAACGGAGCATGAGAAAAATGCCTTAAATCTCACTTTTTTGGCATTAATTCAATCACAGAGGTTGATATGTCATTAAACAAAATTCAATTCAATTAACAACTGACTGCATATTTTGTATGATTGCTATAGTGATACAAAGAAAATATTTATAATATAAATATCTGAAGGGCGTGAAGACATCTTTGTTCATAATTACCAAAATCAAATATGCCTCGTTACACTGTAAGTTTCTTGTTTTTAAAACTTTATCACAAAGCAAGGAAATAAAGCCACTGTCACAGAGGAATTCCGTGTGTGAAAGAAAATGAAATTTTATTATGATTTGAAAAAAATAAATGAACAGGAATAAAGATAACAGATGATAACGATTTACATTGCATTTAAACTTTTAAAGATCAATGTTTAGGGGTAAGAAGAAGCCAGAAGAGAATTCTACAAGTGAGAGAAGAAACTGTTAGCAACGGAATTGTAATAATACCAGCAGTATAGCCCGGAGTTGCTCGGGTGTAATGAAAGCTTTAAAACTAATCCATCGTCCTAGAGCTCAGACTCTTTGGACGTTGGCACGAAAGACTAAAAAGGAATAGTTGTTTTCACTTAAAGCAAAACCGTAGACTGAAAGAAAAATGAATGGATGTAAGTCAAATGTTGATTTCCTGGTATCGATATCATATAAGATATTTTCGTCGTAAACTGAATTTTGAAGTCTAAATAAGTCCTCTGAGTAAATGGTATCATGGCTGAGACTAAGAACTACAATTATATCTACTTATAGCCAAACCCAAAGCAAAAACTAAAATAAAATGGCTGGAAAAAATACAGACATACATGTATATAAACAGACACACACACAAACATCTTAGCTTTTATATATATTATTGATTTTCTACACTACTGTAAGAACTGCAACCTTGAAACTTTTAAATATCGTTTCTTATGTCTTTGTCTATGAGTGTATCAAATTTGATTAAAATCGGATCACTCCTTCTATAACGCGACTTTTTCGATTATCGATATTTATCAGGGGGTACCTCGACACAAAACCTAGCTAAGAACACTCGCAGATGCTTACAGTACAACTGTGTAAATTTTCACGAAAATGTGTTCAGCCGTTTCGGAGTCTATAGGTAACGGACACACACACTCAGACACACACATACACAAAAACAGACAAATTTCCATTTATAAATATGTTTCGATGAGAAGGAGAAAACAATATTTAGACTCGAGAGCATTAAACGTGGAGGAATGAAAAGACAATAGATAACGACTGACATAAGAATGGAAATTTTAAGATCAAAGATGGCTGAAAAATATGAAACTGTAAGAGTTACATTGTAGCAATATTCCAAGCAGTTACTAAAAATAAACTTACAAATACTTGTATTAGTCTGACGAGAAAAATTCCGTAGTACGATACTAAATGAGTTTTCCCAGCAGCGTATTTTGCAATTGATTTAATGTAATCTTTTCATTACATGTCAACAAAGAAGCTAGACCCTAGATGGTATTACTAGTCAGTCTCCACGAGGATAGCATCAATCATGCTGATAGGAGATTGAGCTAACTAAATGTTGCACCATTGGGAAAATATCCCATACGCCAAGCATAAATTGCCCTGATTTGTTGTAAAAATATTTGGTTTTATATAACTATCGATCTCTAAACGAATTCTATGCTAGGGTGATCTCTAAACTCTGTGAGATTGAAGCTGTCACAATTTTTCGCACTCTTTCGCTAAATCACATAGAATGTCCAACATCATTCGAATGTTTCAGTTCTTGTTATGGTGCCCACCTACGAGGAATGGATTTTTCCTCTTGTTACATATGATAACCTGTGTGACTTCTGAAGAGCAGTCCAGTTGACAGCCTTAGCACTGTCAGCTCTCTGCATTTGGGCGGAGAGTATTAATCCAGTCGTGGCTCCGCCGAAGGGTAGAGTCACGATTAGGGAATATTAGAGAGATATTTTTGGCCGAGCTATATGGCCCGGAGAACCCACATTAAAAAGGCCTTGGGCCACATTTGGCCTTAAGTGGGAAGGCTAATGAATACTGCAGTTAACGAAAACAGTTAACTGCCTTGTTTATTGTCGAACTCCTTTCCTCTGGGCTGAGAGTAATAACCCAGTCGAAGCTTCGCCGAAGGGTAGAGTCTCGTCTAGGAAAAAATTAGACAGAAATTTTTGGTCGAGCTATATGGCCCGGATAACGCACATTAAAAAGGCCTTATGCCACATTTGCCTTAAGTGAAAAGACCAATAAATACTGCAGTTAATGAGAATAGTTAACGAAGACAGTTAATAGCAGTGGACAACAGCTACTGGTTTGGCAATAAGCAGCGTAATAATACCTTCGGACTTACTTATATGTAGTTACTTATTATTAACACTTCTTTTGAATATCTTGTTTCTTGTTATACTAATATTCTGTTTTGTACCTACTTCCTGTGTTCCGTGTCTTACTTCCGCCCTTACCGGTCACGACACTTTGAGGCGAAGTTTCGCCACAACTACTCCACAACAAATTGGCGACGAAAATCCACAAGAGTTATTCTGAAAACACGGCTTTGAAACGTTTTCGTTAATTTTATCCGACCTGCTGTCTGCAATCTCCCCCTGTCCCAGCTGGTCTGCAATTAGTGAAAAATAATTATCCCTTGTCGCTATCAGTTTTTTTTCCACCTGGGTCGGAGTCTACGATATGATACCTCTTGTACTTCACTCTGCCAAGACACATCTGAATTCTTGTAGTTAACAAGTGAATCTAAATTCCTTTCTTAATAACAGTAATTCTATCGATGAGCGGCAGCTGTAGTGTCGTTGCTAGCGTGTAAATAGATGTTGTTTTCCAGTATTCAGTTCCTTTATTACAGAAATAAATAAAGTGCTATTTTGATTTCTGTCTGAACTTCTTGGATATTGCAATAAAATAACGTCGACAATTTTAATATTATTCTCTATAATAGAGTTTGATAATCCGCAGGGCAGTTAACTGTTTTCGTTAACTGCAATATTTATTGGCCTTCCCACTTAAGGCAAAATGTGGCACAAGGCTTTTTAATGCGCGTATTACAGGCCATATAGCCCGGTCAAAGATTTCTGTCTAATTTTCCCCAGACGAGATTCTAACATTTCGGCGGAGCCTCGACTGGGTTGATACACTCGGCCCAATGGCAGAGAGTTCGCATGGCAGTTATATTAACCCTGCATTGCTACCCTCCCAAGGTCAGGTCTCTGTCAACGCATATATGAAAATTTGAGTTGGATTTTTACATAATCCTTCATCTATTATAGACTTACGGTCACATCATTACAGTTAAGCAGGATCATAACTGATAAGTACCTGCATGTGTAATCGTCTGGAAATAACATGTACAGTAAATTTGCATGTATGTGTGGTGCAATTTATAATGGCTCAGAATCGTTAATTAGAGACATAAGTTCAATGCCCGTTGGGTTAGTTATATTCAATTACACACAAATAGCCTTGAAACATACACGACTCCATCTCTTCCTCATCTATGGGTTAATTAGTATGTTATGTAGCCCTATAACATTATTCCTAAAATATAATACTAGTAATCTAAAAAAAATCTGGTTTTAAATAAATAACCTGCGTGTGGTAACCGATTTCTTCGAAATTTAGCGAATTTGAACTTTGTCTGATTGCCATAGAGCCGGGTGCTGCGTGTCCAGTTAGGCCGGCGCGTGGGCACTGATTCTTTGCGAAACTTAGCGAACATTAACAACTTTGCCCAATTGCCACTGAGCCGGCTGCTGCGCGTTCGATCACGCGTCTGACTCCCATCCGGTCATGCCGGCGTGTGGTCGGCTGGGCGTCTGGCTCGCGTACGCTAGTGAATCAAATTATATATTTCAGTTGCAAGTAATCTCAAATATATATAAAGTAATAGAAAGGAAAGGAAACCTGACAAAAGCACAGAGCGAAATTATAGAAACTATATTTTAGTACAAACAGGAAAACGAGAAGGTAGGAACAATAATCAAGAAGACAGTATGTACGGTTCTTAGCAAAAGGGACAGCTGAAATATGAGAATTACAAATTAGAGTTATATCAAACGCAAGCAGGTACAAAAACTTAAATATATTTTTCTTTTTCTTCTATGTGCCGTGTCCCTTCAGAACGTAGGCGACCATGGCCTTCAATATCTCCCTATCTCTAGTAACTTTTAACAACCTTTTTCTTGTTACTTCTCTCAAACATGCTCTGGCATGCGTTTGCTGAAGCCCATCAAGTATATCACGCGCTGTTTTCCCCTGTCCCTCTGTCCTTTTATCCGCCCTGTGAGTATCAGATTCTCCAATCCCTAATTTTGTCTTTACATGTCACAGAAACTTCAGCTGTCGCTTCCTGATGTTAAGTATCAGTTTTTTTTGTTTCTATCTTCTCGAAACCCTCATCATTGATCACATGTTCAGTATATGTTATTCTTAGTATTCTTCTGTAGAACCAAATTTTGGTTGCTTCAACTTACTCCTTGATCATTGATGAGATTTTCTAGAATTCAAAGCAATATTGAAGAACAGACGTCACATATCACTCCAGAACTCTACCGGAATTTTCCTGTCTCTTAATACTGTGCTCAGCTTCTACAATGCATCATTGGTCAAGCCAGTTCGCCTCCGAATTTCGGTGGTGCAACTTCTGTCCTCTGTTAGCACATTTCCCAGTTATTTAAACTTTTGTACTTGCTTGATCTTAGTATCCCGGGTCTGTATTTGAAATTTTGGACCGCTCCCTTTACTGATGACCATGCATTTAAAAACCTTGTAGATTATATGCAGCACTGTCGGTCCCCTTTAAAAATTCGATAAATATCTAGGAAATGCTTTGATAGAAGGTAGAAAATCGAATGGGAATCGTTAAAGATGCTAAAGCTAAGTAAAGTATTAAGCAAGAGGAAAATTTTATGGGAAACAAACCAAAATAGTACTGAACTGTTACATAATATCGGTTCTCCTTATACGGCACTGAATATGTGCTCCGGCCTTCTTCAGGCGCAAGGAATTTCGAACCGAACTATTTATTATAATCAAATGATTCCTAATGTTTTCTTTACCTTCTTGTTTTCAACAAATTATTTTCCACTATTCAACGCCTTTCTTACAGACGAGACGTTGCAAGCCTTTTGCTGCTCCGTCGCTATTTCCATGGAAAATGTTCAGATGATCTACACTTTTTAGTTTCGACAACCATATCTTTCACGGTTAAGACCCGCCATGCGACACACATTGTAGAAAATGACACACGTTCAATTTGTATTTATTTGGTGAGATATAAGATCTACTCGATCGGTTTCTTCCAAGCAACGCTGCTTTGTGGAAAGAGGATGGTTCTCCTATTGTGATAATCCTAACTCCTCGAAATCTAGATTAATCGTTATGCTATATATCCGCATAACCTGTACCTCTTAATCTTTAATACCCTACCTCGAGTGGCTCATATTCAAGGTGAACGTCATTAAGCAAAATTCTTTTTCTCGTTGTTCATGACAATCTATCTATATATATATAAAGCAATCTGTGAGTCTGTGTGTGACTGTAATCTATGCACGCCTACATGTTTTAAGCTACGCCATTCAAACTTTCTAGGGAACATATCTACAGGGAAGCCAGGTTCACACATACGTTTTGAGTTTAAGTTTAGCAATATTCTCTTTTGCACTTTTTGGCCAATGGAGCCGATTGTTTACATTTGCTCCGTAAAACATCTAAGATCTAAGATGGTTGCTAGATTACGTCACAGAAATCAAATCACACGTGTCAAACATGACTAAAAAAATGAGCCTTTATTTTTTTCCGACGTTTTAAAAATTCATTTGGTCAACAAAAATATGTGAATATTTTTCCCCGTAATTTTGAAACAAAAGAAATATTTGTAAAGAAGTGTTTTTTCAAACAAGAACAAAATAAGTAAAAAAAGAGCCAATAGTTAATTTAATTATTTAAGTTTTTTTTTTCAGATTTAATATTCCATCATTCAGAAAATAAAATAAAAGAAGCTTTTTTTCGCTAAACATTTCATGCAGGAAATCAACTGCTTGTAACGCTTGTGGAATTAATGTAACTTTTTCTTCTAAAAATATAAATTTTTAAGTATTTTTCGAAAATTTCTGAAATTCATTTAGTCAACAAAAATATAAATATTTTCCCGTAATTTTGAAACGAAAACCAAGGCAATGTTGTTTACAATGTCACATAAAACATCAACTCACGTTTAAGCAAACCAAACGAAAATAGATTTTTTTAATGGAATTTTTTAACAATTTTTAAGCAACAATGTTTTATTTGAACATTTTTTTTTATAACTGAGTTTTAAAGTGAGGCGGCGACTACAAGCGCTCGGAAATCGCAACACGATGCATTAATCATCTAATTAAAAATGTTCTGTGTTGCACGGGCAAAGCCGGGCTATGATGCGAGTGTTTTACTAAATAAAACAAGATAATGAATAAAATATGTTTAAATATAAATGATACACCATGACTGTAGAGTATTTTATTTTATTTTCTTGATCGAGTGTCTTGGGACTTTTGGAGAGATACTGTCTCGGTGTGACAGAACGGTTAGAGAATTGAAAAGAGAATTGAGTTCAAATTTCTCCTAAGTCTACTGGGTCTATTTCAGGCTAATGAAAAAAAAATGATTTCAAAGGACGTTTGAGCGGCCTCTATATTTTAGTTAATGCCCAGTCTAGGAAAAGAGTACTGTTACGTTAAATAGTGGTGGAAATTTAACGGAACATAATTGCACATTTTTCCCGAAAAAGAAATATTCTGCTAAGACAGCCATGTCTCTTTTTCGAAACATGATCGTCCAAGCGTGTATTACGTATGCTACTTAACTGACGGACTGAATATAATAGTTGGAAACATAAGTAAAGTTACTACTGGACATAAAGTGGGGATCGTTTTTTTTTATTGTTACGAAAAAATTTCAACTTATTAGTATAGTAAAATATAATCCGTCTTTCCCATCTAGCTATGGGCAAAATAACAGAAAAGATTGGGTTCTATAGCCTTGACTGTCAGCCAGTCTACCACAAAAAGTAATGGCAACCTACTGCGAGAAAATCCACTGACAATAGGGTACACAGGTTTTACTCGGTTGGGTTATGACAAACGTAGGAGAAAAAGAAAACTTGAAGAATCACCGTGGAATAGGTAACCGAAATTCACTGGATTCTCTTTTTCTCATTGTAAGGACACTTGACAGAAAATACAGAAAAGAAATATGTGGAGTGCAAAGTCTGAATGGATGTCATTTAAAGAACAAAAATTTGTCACTGTGTTGACTTTGTCTACAGCCGGATGTGTTTGTCAATCACACCCAGCGGTCCATTGCCTTTTAACGCCGTTGTCACTTTTGTTGACCTTATCTCTGGTCGTATGTATCTGTCAATTACATCCGCTGTTCGATGTAATATATTACATCTCTACTTTTCTGTCTTTGTTCGTTTTCGGTTTCTCTACTTTTTTCTTGTTTTCTTACTCTTCCTAAACTTCTACCATTTTTCTTTCTTTCTTACTTTTTATTTCCATTTAATTATTCATTTATTTTTCTTTAATGTTTCTGCCTTCTTTTTCTTTATTTTTCGCTTCTAACTTTTTTACTTCTGTCTTTTTCAACTTTTTTTCCCATTTTTTCAGATTTTCTTTGTTATCGTCTTTTTCTTTTCCGCTTTTTATGCTTAATTTTCTTTGTTATCGTCTTTTTCTTTTCCGCTTTTTATGCTTAATTTTCTTTGTTATCGTCTTTTTCTTTTCCGCTTTTTATGCTTAATTTTCTTTGTTATCGTCTTTTTCTTTTCCGCTTTTTATGCTTAATTTTCTTTGCTATCGTCTTTTTCTTTTCCGCTTTTTATGCTTAATTTTCTTTGTTATCGTCTTTTTCTTTTCCGCTTTTTATGCTTAATTTTCTTTGTTATCGTCTTTTTCTTTTCCGCTTTTTATGCTTAATTTTCTTTGTTATCGTCTTTTTCTTTTTCCGCTTTTTATGCTTAATATTCTTTGTTATCGTCTTTTTCTTTTCCGCTTTTTATGCTTAATTTTCTTTGTTATCGTCTTTTTCTTTTCCGCTTTTTATGCTTAATTTTCTTTGTTATCGTCTTTTTCTTTTCCGCTTTTCATGCTTAATTTTCTTTTCTTTCATTGATTTTTTCTTTGTTTCGCCGCTTTCTTGTTATGTTCTTTCTTTTTTATTTCTTCTTCTTTTCAGTTTGTATCTTGTTTTTTATTCATCTTCTCTTCTTCCTTACTTAATTTTTTTTCCCTTCTAAAATTTTTCATTCAATTTTTATCTTCTTTTCATTTTTATTTTTTCTCTCATTTTTTCGTTCCTTTTATTTATATCTTATTTTTATTTTGTTTATCGAATTTTCGTTTTTTTTTTCCTGTTTCTTTTTATATTCTTCCTTTTCTCTTTCTTTTTTTTAATTTTCTCTGATTCGTATTTATTTGGTCTTTTCTTTCTTACTCTTTTCTGTTTGTTTTGCACATTTTTCATTCCTTCCTTCTACTTTTTCTTCTTTCTTCATTTTTCACATTGTTCTTATTTCTTTTTCTCTTATTCGTGTTTATGTTTTTCTTTTCTTTGCTCTTTCTCTTTTCTCTTTTTCGTTTCTTTTGCACCTTTTTTGTTCTTTTTCTTCCTCCTTTTTTCTTTCTTCTTCTCTTTATTTTTCTTTCTTCATTTTTCTTTCTTCTCATTTTTCTCTTATGTCTGTTTATTTTCTTCTTTTCTTTATTTCTTTTCCATTTCTTTTCCCCTTTTCTTTTTCTATTGCTTTTTCGGTCATTCCCTTTTTTCTTCCTTCTTTCTTCCCCTCTTTTTCTTTTTTTCTGATTTATGTTTAATCTTATTTTCTTACTAACTTTTTCTTTTTGTTTTCCGGTTCACTTGCATCTTTCTTTTTCTTTTTTTTTCCTTCGTCTTTTTTCTTTTACTTCTTTTTACTTTTACCCTCATTCCATTTTTTTTCTTTTTTTTTCATTACTCTGTCTCTTTTGTCTTTTCTGCACCTTTCTTTTGTTCTATTTTCGTCCTTCCTTTTTTTCCCTCTATCCCTTTATATTTCTTTCTTCCTTCTTTTTCTTTTTCTCTTATTTCTGGTTATTTTCCTTTTCTTTTTTAATCGTTCTCTTTTGTCTTTTTCAGAATCTTTTGCTCCTTTTTTTGGTTTAGTTTTTTCTTTCTGTTTCTTTTTCTTCATTCTTCTCTGTATTTGTCTTTCTTCTTTTTTCTTCTTTCTTCCTTTTCTCTTATTTATGTGTATTTCGTCTTTTTTTTCTCTTCGTCCTTTTCCAATTCATTTGCACCTTTCTTTTTTATTTATTCTTTTTCTGCTTTTTCCTTTCTTCTTTTTTTACTTTTTTCTTCTTTTTTTATTTTTCTTATTCCTGTTTATTTTTCTTTTTGCTCTTTCGCTTTTGTTCTTTCGCACCTTTTTTTATTCTTTTTTCTTTCTTCTTCCTTTTTTCTCTTCTTTTTTCATGTTTGTTTTTTTATATTCTTTACTCTTTCTCTTCTGCACCTTTTTGTCTTTTTTTTCTCGTTTCTCTTTCCATTTTGTTCTTTCGTCTCTTTGTAGTCTCTCCTCCTTTTAATCTCCTTTTCATTATTAATTAAAACAAACGTATTCCACTATATTCCTCGGATTTATATCTGTTAATTTTTTTCACAAAACATTATTTCGCCCCCCCCTCCTTTTGATCTTCTTCTTCACACGTTTAACTACGTCATTCCCAACCACCATTTCTACCTCCTTCAGCTCTTGCTTATCTTTCCGACCAAAGCACCGGTAAAGCACTTATTAAGACTCCCTTTTATGTAAGACCCATTTCAGTTATCTTTGCAAAACATTATCGGTTGAGAAAATTGCATTATTTTTCTGTCTGTTATTATATTACATATTATTATAATGCTCACTGTTATTTAATGAGATTCTATTCATTTGCCTCTAAACTCATAGCTCGATCAAATGTGTGCAGATAATAATGAAGCCAAACTTTGTACAGGACAAGACTCAAAGAACGAGAGCACTCATCGCAACTTAAAATCATTAACATAAAATTGTTTATCCACGCAGACGTTCAGGCCATTACAATATAAGATCATACTCTACATGTTTACCACGCATAACCTAAAGTAATTTAAAGCTCACAAAAACGGAGCAGGTCAAAAGGATTAAAATCTATACAGCAGTAATTATTTGGCTCTTTCTGAAAGGTTTTAATTTTGCAAGAATCGGATTAGATCAAATAAATAACGACCTGGATATGACACTAAACTCTATCCGGCATCAAGGCCTCTGATTGAAAGGTTTTGAAGAGCGTTGAATCAAATCTTAATTCCTGTTGTTCCAAGATCCGCCCCCAACCTGTGGTAGTAGCACCTGTTAGGGTCCCAGTCATGGGTAAAGAGTTACCCAAGCTGAAGTTGAGACACTATGAAAGTATAATAACAGACTTTTATAGTGAAAATTCAAGTAATATGTTTGTGGAGACGAAAATATTACCCCTAATATATTTTGAAAAAACTAATACCAGCAATACATTTTTTAAGAAATTCGAAGAAGAAAATTACCAGAAAAATACTTTGAAGAAAAAATATACCAAGAATACAACTAATTCTCGACAATCCGTCTTCACAAAAAGACCTCAACGAAACCAGATTTCTTACAAAGAATACATATTTTATTCATACAAATCATTGCATCCATTTTGTCGTTCTCGCTGATGTCGTAAAACAAAATAAACTAAACTAAACTAAAGATATATTAAAGCCGCCATTTGACAAAATATTCATTTTTTTCACAATACTCTTTTGCATCTTTCTTTTCACACATCTTCATACTTTAGATATCAATAATAGTAGACAGGTTTTCTTATCGTCTGAATCACACTCCTCCCAGGTCTTTGGAACAAAACTAGAGATTTTATCTTTTTTTATCCTGTTTAAGACTGACTTTCTGATTCCTTCTTAAGTCTACTTCATACTATACTTCTGACGTCTCCACCTGCAACTCTACTCTTTTAAATTCTGTTTATTTACGATTTTCTAGAATATACTTAGAAAATATTGTCTATCGTCTGGTTTACATTCATTCTAGGTCTTTTGAACAGGAATAAAATTGTATCTATTGTTTACTGTATTGGATTGTCTGCCTGGATCCCTCTGAAGGCCTTTCCTTCTCTTTTAGTTTCGGCAGCCCCTTGCGGTTTTTGTAGCATTATCAGTGCCAAGTACTTTTCAGCCTCCAAACTAGAATATCATCTGGGTCTTGTGAAAAGGGAACAAAAGCTTCCGAGCATAATCGCCTAACGAAAAAAAGTAAGGGTTTTTTTTACGAGCGTCATTCAATAAATAAGGTGAATTTTTCGGTATAAGGACTTCTAATACAAATAGAAGCTTACTTTCTTTATTTTTTTTCATTCAATAAATACTGTGAATTTTTCAGTATAAGGACTTCTAATACAGCTAGGAGCTTACGTTTTTTTAATTTTTTTTCTTTTACTTCTTTTTCAAAGGGATTTAAATTTTTTGCAGATTGAAAACAAACTTTGAGAGTTTGGGAGATTAACAAGGATGGCCGACCAAGAAGCATGCTCCAGGATTGAACAGAGGTTAGTAATCAAGTTTTTGTTTGGTGAAGAGTGCAAACCAGTTGAAATTCATAGGATAATTTGAACTGTTTATGGTTCTACATGTTTCAATCAAAAAATGTCTACAAGTGGGCTAAATTGTTTGAAGAAGGTCGGAGCAGTGTTGAGGATGAAAACATGCCAGGGAGGTCTACTGAAGTGAGGTCTCCTGAGGTGATCGAATCAGTCAATGACCTCATTCAGTATGACAGAAGGGTGACAGTGGATGACATTGCAAGAACATAAACTATTTGAAAATTTAGAACAAACGCAGGGTTCATCAGTCACGTAGTCGTCTTGCATCAAGACAACGCAAGTCCTCACACAGCAGCCCAAACGGTGGAGACTATCAACGAGCTGGGCTGGGAACTGCTCCATCCACCCCCTTACAGCTCAGACCTTGCCCCGTCAGACTTTGAAAACGTTCACGAGAGGCACGAAGTTTCAAAGTGTTGAAGTCAAAAGTGCTTTGACCGATTGGCTGAGACATCCGTCCAAATTTTTTTACGCTAAGAGAATATGGAAGCTTGTGCACAGATGGGAAAACTGTGTGACAGAACTGCGAGACTAGGTTGAAAAATAAAAAAAAAAGTAAGCTTCTATTTGAATTAGAAGTTCTTATACCAGAGAGTTCACCTTATTTATTGAATGACTCTCGTATAATAAAAAAAAACACCTTAGTTTACTCTGATGGGGTTAGATTCTGATCTGAAACTATCATTAGTTGGAGTAGATAGACTAAAATATCGCCCGGTTAGCACTCCACCGACGTCTATTGAACAGGTGAAGAGGCTCATCCCTTGTTCCCTGCTTAGGATGTGGTTTCCGGTTTTCTCTTATCCAATCTTGTCACTCTTACGTAGCCCCCTGCACATCAAGGCGCTCGGGGTGATATGATTAAAAAAAAATTGATATTCTAGTGTATTTTTTAGTTGAGTTGCTCAGAAACTTATGTTTAATTCGAATTATTAATTTGTCTCGTGCACATATTGTCTAATCATTGTTTGTTTTTAAATATCTCCAAAAAAAGAAAATAAAAGAAAAACATCGTTAAGATTTTCTTGCTTGGAAGAAATTATTTCTCACCGCCACCACCTCCACCATAGACCTATTGATTTGGCCGCAAACAAGGTTCATGATAGTAAATGAAGCTGCCGACCATAGTCGCCGAACAAGAAAGGCAAGAGATTTTTGATAATTTTATAAAAACTTCTTTCTCTCGGATGAAATTAGCTTTTGATCTGAACTTGCCTATTTGCTCTCATTATAGATCAGCATATTAGTGCTAATCTATTTTTCCATTCCAGCTCAGCGTAAACGTTTCAAACTTTTCGAATGTTTCTTTCTCACTCTCTCTCTCTCTCTTTCTCTTTCTCTCACTCTCTCGTTTTTATGCATATTGATGACTGAATAATACCACTAAAAATGTGAAATGAAATTCACCAAGATGTATTTTGAGTTCCATTCAACTCAATAAATATTTCAGATTGGAAGCAAACTTGTTGTCTCTGGTTTATATATATATATATATATATATATATATATATATATATATATATTCTAAACATATACTGTTAAATATAAGAGACAATGAATGTCTATTATGTTTAATCATGAGCCGTTCTAAACGTCGTATTTTGGCTTTAATTTCAGTTGAGAAAAAATACAAAAATTCTCCAACATTTGGAGAATTTTTGTATTACCGTCTAAATAACATCTCTGAAGATGGCTCATGTGAGCCGAAAGCTTAGAAGCAAATTAATAAAAAATCATCCAAATGTTGAATAATTTTTGTCTTTATTTTCAACTGAAATTAAAGCCAAAATACGACGTATATATATATATATATATATATGTGTGTGTGTGTGTGTGTGTGTGTGTGTGTGTGTGTGAATAGATATAGTGGTCATTCTTCAATAAGATTAGTTGGCCGAATCAATTTGCCAAAGAAGAGAAAAAAGGGAAATATTCTTTCTTTAAAAATAACCTGAAAATTCATAATAATATATATATATATATGTGATAATCAAGGTAATCCGTCATTATCTATAAGTGAGGTACTTCGGACTTATACCAGTTAGTAAATTAATATTTTTATTATTTCCTGCACACTAACCTACCCATTTCATTTACAAAGCGACCATTCTTGAAAAACAAAAGTTGCTACTGTTCTGACTCTTAAAAAACTCAGGTACTTCTTTGTCAATATTTGTAGGTTATACGGGATGTTAGCTACCGAGTACAACGGCTTTCAACCTACAAATGGCGGAAGAACTCTTGCGGAGTCAACGGCCAGCTAAGTAGAAGTTGTGTCTCGATAAAACACCATGGAGAAGGCAACCAACCACGCCACTACTTCTCCCAAGAAAATGTGAGGACATGCACGATAAATTTATAAACTCTAACGGCGTCAAGCGGGGTTAAGCATAAAGACACTAACACTTCGCCCGGTGAGGAACAACATGTGCAACAGGTATCACCAGACCGTCATCCAGCGACTGTTATCATAAACGGCGTAAAGGGGACAAATTTTCTCAGAATTTATCCCTCACCCAGAATGGAAGGATATGAGCGACAGGTGTCACCTGACCATTATCCTGCAACTGTTTGCGCCAAATAAAAATAACTCTAGGGATGTGGAACATCAGAACGAGGACAGCTGAAAACATGAAACAGAAGATGAGTAGATTAAACATAAACATTTTAGGTATATGTGAAGCGAGTTGACCGAACAACGGAGACATCCTGTGATGACGACAGAATTTTATATGCAGGACCTGAAATAAGGGGAAAATGACGGCGTGGTACTGGATAAAAACACGAGGAAATGCGTTATAGGATACTGCAAGATATCTGAATAAATTCTGGTTGCTAAACTGAAATGGAGGTCCCTGAATATATCGGTTAGAGTTGTAGATGCATCGATAACGCAAACTACAAAAGAAGAAATCCAATCCTTCTACTCCATACTCTCAATAATATTTATGTCAATTTACACGCAGTCAATACGGCTGCCTTAGTAGCTTTATTGCCTTGCACAGGGTGAAATAATTAATGAATTATAATTATTATCATATATATTATTTAAATATTCTCCTTTTTTCAATATATTGTTTTGTTCTATTTAACTAATGCGTTTCTTTTAACATTTTTGGTTTTCTATTTACACCGTGCTTTAAACCTGAGCATTTTTTTTTCAATGAACGTTTGTTTAATTTGGACGATTGCCGAGAAAGTGAAGGTAGGCAAATATTAGCGGTGTCAAGGCAAAATAATCTTTTTGACATTTAAATTTTTTACCGGTTCGAAATTTCATGTTTGGTCAAGTGCCTTAGTAGTGAGCGTCTAAAATAAACATGCGTCTATTTAGAAAATAATTACCATAAAAGAATAAACATGCGTCTATTTAGAAAATAATTACCATAAAAGAGTAAATACTTCTCTGAATACAAAACAACGAAAAAAAATCTATGACAGGAATTAAATTTATTTATTCCCTTGGCTGATTTTTTTAATGTCATGTTAATCGTTATCTACTATCTTTTTGATTGCTGTACTTTTTTTTTCTGTCCTTAAAAAAATATTTTTCTCATAATGTTTCCCACTCAGTAACTCCTATTTTGTGGCTGTATCGCCTTGATTGGGGTGAAATAATTAATATATATATAGATATATATAATTCCAAGTGAAGAGGACTCAAGGATTTTTTTTTTATTTTGAGTGCTCTGGCATTTATTTTATTATAAACAGTGCTCAATATAATGAGTATTATAGAGCTTAATATAATATAATATAATTATATGGTTATGTCAATTTTACATTGCAACATGGAAATTTCTATGTTTCGAGATCATCAGGCAATGTTGGTTAGAAATTTCCATTTCGCAATGTAAAATTGATATATAACTATATATATATATATATATATAATGTGGAAATATAGTTGGACCTGCCTCTTTCTGAGAATCACGAGGACGCAGTTATGATTTAATCGCAGACTATTACAAATGCGTCAGGGAATTTTTCTCATGATTTAAAAAAAAGCAATTAGAACGTGAATTTCGAAATTGTGTAGAGATTAGCAAATTATGTGTAGCGTCTCGGCAATCGTAATTCTTTGAGTCGGTGGACAGACGTAGCGACACGAAGCGCCATCTAATTGCAATATTTCTAATTATTTCGGTCATCTAGTGGTGTACTTTACACTGGTAGTAGTAGGTAGCGATTAGTAATTAGGCAAAGCTTATATTCAGGATTATTCTCGAACAGCGACGAACATTTCCGGTGCAATATAGTTGCGTATAGTAAAAGAAAACCGAATCTATTCACTCGTTACGTGGTCAAGTCATTAAGCTGAAGTATTTAATTAAAGGCTGGTAAATTTATCTCATGCAATTAAGTAAATAGTACATGATTTCTTTTTAGTTTCTTTTACATGCTTCATAACATAGGGGATAATGGCACTCCATATCTTCCTCTGTCTTGTAGCTCTTCATATATTTTGTCTTGTTCTTTTCCCAAACCCTGCTTTAGCATCCATTTATAAAAGCCCCTCAAGTATATCATGCGCTGCTTTCATCGCACGATTTTTCCATCCATCGGTTCTGTGAATATCAGATTCTCCAAACCCTCCTTTCTCATCACGTGACCCAAAAATGTTAACTGTCTCTTTCTGATGTTAAGTTTTCTGTTTTCTTTCGTTTCCATTCTTTCCAAAATCTCATCGTTGCTCACATGTTTGGTTCATGGTATTCTCAGCATCCTTCTGTAGAACTGCGTTTTGGTTTCTTCGAAACTTTCCTTCATCTTTGGGATAATTGTCCAGCATTCACAGCCATATTGGAAGACAGATAAGAAGTAACAGTCCAGTGTTCTTTTCTTTGTTCCTAAAAATATTTTCATATATCTCAATTATCGCCCGGTTCACACTCCACCCACATCTATTGAACAGGTGAAGAGGCTCATCCCTTGTTTCCTGTTTAGGATGCGATTTCTGGCTTTCTCTTTTCCAATCTTTCCATTCTTTTCTTTATTTTTTTCAATTGGAGTAGATAGACTAAACTATCGCCCTGTTCACACTCCACCCACATCTATTGAACAGGTGAAGAGGCTCATCCCTTGTTCCCTGTTTAGGATGTGGTTTCCGGCTTTCTCTTTTCCATTCTTTTTACCCTTACGTAGTCCCCTGCGCATCAGTGGCGTTATTGCCTTGCTTGGGGTGATATGATTAAAAAAAAATAAATAAAAATACTCTACTCAGCTTTTGAAATGGGTCATTGGTTATCCCACTACGCCTTCAGATTTCGGTGTCGCACTTTCCGTCATTTGTTATAACAGTTCCCAGGTATTTAAATTTCTTGATTTTGGTATACTCGATCTGTGATTTGCCTTTTTGGTCTCCTCTTTTTGCTGATTGCAATGCTTTCTGTTAAGACATAAAGGAATCTACTTGATCTCCATGGTTTCTTATCCTTTCCTCGACACCCACTCAATTCTGTTCATCTCAGTTTACTTTCACGAAACTCTCTTCACACCATCCTTCTCTTACATATTCTATACTGATGTAACCTTTTCCTCTCCTTTTTCCTGCTTCTTTCTTCTTCAACTCCACTTTCAGCAATAATATCCTTCTCCTACCCTCTTCCTGACACCCCCCGTAACTGACGCTGGGATAAAAACATACGAATGTCACATATACGCACCGTGACAGACAAATGTTTTAAATTAAAATTAATTGTAATTAAATTGTTAATTTTTTTTTCATTACAATAGATCTGCAGAGTCAAGGATTCTTGCGGCTTCCCGGGTCCTTGCGACCCTTAGGGAACTCCCCACAATTGCGGGATCTGCGGGGGGCCAAAATGGTCAACTTTATTGCATGCTCTTGATTGATATAAATCTTCACTGTCGACTTGCTCGCTGATCAAACTAACCAAATGAAGGTTGAACTGAATAGTCATGTCACCCACAATACAAGTCTGTTCGGTTAACTGTATTGACTAGAGCTGGTACCATTCAAACCGTTGGCTAAGATCTAGGATACAAATCTTCAACCCTGTATTTAGTACCGTCAAAGACCGAAAATTACCTAATTTCATTTCAAACGTTTTTTTCTGACGTAGTAGCATGATGACAAGCCTAGTAAAACGTTGAGTTATAGAAACCTGCCTCATCCAGTTGTTGTAAATCAGTTCATATAGAGAAACAACAATGGGCCAGAGTACCAAGAACATTTCGCAAAAAAAAAGACCATCTAATCCCGCAGTTTTGTGCAAGCCAACGAACCTTCTGAGTTTCGAAGATTTACGATTCTATAAAAGAACTCCTTGTACCAAGCAGCCTCGTGGCGAAGAATCTCGGACAAATAATCGTTGAACTGAGCAGTGATAAGACGGTAAAAAGATCCTAAAAGTCACGACAAGCTGTCATAAACTCTTATATCTCTCTGTATTACACGCAATATGTCAATGTGATGCATTTTCTACTTCCTCTGTTTGCAATTCAGCAATTCGTCATCTCCGAAAACAGTCTTTTTAATCTAGACGTATCTTCCTAAACTTGATACTTTCTGATAATGAAGGAAACCAATCCAGTTCTAATTAAGGCTACTTCTCCACTATCACGGGATTTTGTACCTGCTTGATATTATTATCCCCCACCTATATTGAGCCTTTCGGGCTGCTCTTTTTGCTGATGACAAAGCATTCTGTTTTATTGCAGTTTATTTGTAGTCCTTTTTTTCAATCTCTACCTTCTGTCTTGTAGTTTTCTTTTCTGTGTCTGCTATCAACACTGTATCAGCTTCGTACGTTATATTGTTCAGATAGTGGCCTCCGATGTCAAATCCTGACAGGACTTCTAGGTTCATCAGAATATTCTAGCTGTACAAGATGAAAAGATCCGATAAAAAGAAACATCCTTGTTTTATGGCTCTTTCTATCATTGTATATCTTCTGAATTCGCCTCCTCTCCGTACGCAGGCGGTTTGCTGGCAGTAGAGATTATTGATTACTCTAATTTCTTTCCCAAATATGTTAAGTTTGCTAAGTATATTTATCTTCTATTCTTAGCGTGATTTGTCAAATACTTCGCATAATTTATAAATCGTAGTACACGTACATTTTCATTTGGATTGCCCTTTCTGATAGCATACTAAACATAATCATATCATCGTCAAAAAAAGACAAAGTGGAAAAATGAAAATATAACTGGCCTCTTGTAGAATTGCCCACACTTTTTTTGATCCTTGTTCCGATTTGACTAGTGTTAATTTTCTTTTCATTTTGGGAATGTTTATGGGTTCTTCCACATTCTCCAAGTTAATTCCTTTTAAAGTTAATAAGATTTTTAAATCTCTAATCTTCCTACAATGTGTTATCGTTTTTTCGGCTTGTTCATGTGTCACAAAGCAAACGGATTTCTCGGTATTATAAATTCGTTTGGATTTGATATTTTTCAAGACTTATTTGACTCGGATGTTGAGAATGCTTTTATTTTCCATGGTTGGGTTCGTTGGTGTATGTGAGCGAGATAAATTAGGAGTGCATACAGGTGTACTCATTTTTAGTTGAGGATTTTATAGTGGAAAATTCATTTAAGGGTAGATGTTTTGGGATGGGAGGGAATTAATGAGAGGTGGCACCAGGATCTGCTTTCTGAGTGATGGTGAAGAACGCCCAGTTTTTTCACTGATATTTTCTTTTCGCCTTTTTGATTTCCTTCAGTTGTTCGAGCTTTTAAAACTTTTCTAAACGTGGATCATATTTGAGACTGGTAGAGAGTGTAGGGCTGTTTTTGGCTTTTCCCGTGGCGACATCAGGAGACAGAGCTAAAGCTAACAAAGAGGTTTACTTTTGTCTTACCAACGACCTCTTTTCCTTTTCCGTAACATGACAAGCGGCAGGAAAAGCTTTTCGGAGAATAGAGGCTGGGCAAATGGATACAACTTGGGTTTACCACACTGGTTCTTTTTGGTCTGTTTTTTAGTTTTATGGCATATCAACCTCGGCGGGTCATTTATTGCCAACTAAACTTTTATTGCTGGGAATACCTTTTTTTCAACAATTTATTGTTGTTTTCATATAAGTTTTGTGTCTAGTAATACTTTTTTCTTTTCGAGTATCAATATTCATTGGGATTTGTTTTTTGTTAGAACTCGGCTCACCGATTCTCTTTCCGAGCCGATATCCACTGCACCACAACGCACATCCGTCACTAAACGCTTACAGCACCTGGTATCCCCAAGCGGTCACCCATCTAAGTACTGACCAGGCTCAACGTTGCTTATCTTCGGTGATCGAGCGAGAACCGGCGTATTCAACGTGATATAGCCGTAAGCCACACTGGTTCTAGTCGCTGGCATATCCATAACAAACGAAATAGAAATCTTAGACTCAGCCAAAAGTGAATTTGGGTCTGCGGAGGGAGGGGAGGGCAGAAATCCAAAGGCTTTCTTCTCTTTGCAGGAAAGGTAGAGGTGATAGGTCTCTACATAATTTCAGCAGGTTAGTTTACAGCCTGTCATAATTACTCGCCTCTTCCGGATTTCTATATCCGGACAGTTGAGGACGGGGCTTAAGGCTTTTTTTTTTACATCAAACATAATCTCAAAGCTCCATCGCCGTTCTGGTAACACTGTATACCTGATTAATTAGGCTAGTAAAGCGGCTAAGTGCCCTCATACGAACTGACAAGAGTTCTCAAATATTTAGACATGGTCCTCCGCTTGTCCTCATAGTAAGTTCTTAGAGTTATTTTCTGATGAAATATCCACTAGAGGCTACTTACAGTCGGCAGACATATTCAACAGTACGCCCCCCCGTGGATTATCACTTTCCTTTGAAAACTGTTTCAGGTTTGACTCTCAGGGATGTCAAAACATTTTGTAGAGTGACAAGATTTTTAGGCCATAAACAGTCAATTCTTCATGTGATAAGTTGGATGTAGATCTTGGATCTCTCGAGTAACTTCGTCATGTTGATTATACATTTTAGTGAGGACTTCCAACATGAGAGCGATTCTTTGGTCACATGATTGTTTTTGCTGTTATTCTTGTTGTTATTGCTGGTCTCAGATGGAATTTTCTTGATTTTGACCATTCCTGGATTCCATATGTTTCTTTTAAATGTTGTCATCATTATTTTTGGTAACGGCTGTACTCTTAGCAGTCATTGTTTATTTAATTCTAGTCGTTTTTTTGTTGGGTGGGGGATTGTCCTTCTTTGGCCCGAACAAGTCGTTTATACAAGACCGACGTTGGACAGCCATTTATTATTTTGTTTTATAAGTTCTAATTTTTTAAAGAAAAAGGAAGTTTTCTTTTCAAGACAAAAAATAAAAAAAATAATAATAAAATAAAGAAATATCCGAAAATAATAATCTTGCCAAAAAAACAACAAAAATAAAATAAAATTTATCAAGACAAATGAAAACAAATACCGACTTAGAATAGACACAAATAAAAAAAAGAAAGGTCATCCTACAAAAAGAGAGATAATTTAGGAACGAGAAAAACAAAGATTTTGACTTGTAAACTGTCTTTATGAGCCATGTCCATTCAGGACGTAAGCGATCATGGCCTTCCACATCTGCCTATACCTTGTAGTTTTTAACACTCTTCTTGTTACCATCCCAAACCCTGCTTAGCCATTAAGTATGTCACGCGTTGCTTTCCCCTGTATTTCATTCTCTCTATCCATCCCGTGAGTATCAAATTCTCCAAGCACTACTTCCTCACTACATGTCCCAGAAACTTTTTCGGATGTTAAGTATAGGTTTCTTTTTCGTCTCCATCCTCTCCAAAATCTTATCATTGCTCATTGCTTCGGTTCATGGTATCCTAAGCATCCTTCTGTAGAACTACGTTTTGGTTACTTCCAATTTTACCCTTAAATCTTTCAAGAGTATTCGCTTCCATATTGAATGACAGACATGACAGAACAATCCGGTTGTCTCTTTTTTGTTTTCAGTGAAGTTTTCCTTACTCACAATATTCTACTAAACTTCTGGAATGCATCATTGGCCATACCAATGCACCTTCAGATCTCAGTGTCGCACTTACCGCCTTCTGTTAATACATATCCCAGATATTTGAATTTCTTTACCTGCATAATTTTAGTATCCCCGGCAATTTAGCTGGTATTTTGGGCTCCTCTTTTGATTGATGATCATGCGTTCAGTATTCTTCTAGTTTAATTGTAGTCCTTTCTTTCCGCTTTCTTTATTTGTAGGAGGTCTGTTATGTTCTCTTCCGTGTCCGATATCAGCACTGTAATATCTGTATATCTTATATTGTTGGTAGCGCGGCTGGCTGATAATGACGAATCCTGGCATAACTTCTAAACCTCACAGAATTGTCTCTCTGTAAAGGTTGAATAAATCTGATAAGAAAAACACATCCTTAACTTACACGCTTTTCTATCTTGTATATCTACTTATGTGCGTTGTGGTGCAGTGGATATCGACTCGGAACGACAAATCGGGCTGCCGAGTTCGAATTCCGGTTGAATTTCTTGCGTTCACTTACGCACAAATACTTTTGGGAAAGGTATTAATCCGACTCTTAACTCTAGTTATTAGTTACATAATAGGACAACCATTCCACCGCAGAAAGCAATGGCAACCTACTGCGGGATAATCTTCTGCCCAGTCAGCCATGTCTCTTTCCAGACATGGTCGCCCAAGCGTGTATCACATAACTGACTGACTGAATATAATAGTTGGAAACATCATTAAAGCATCTACTGGGCATAAAATGGGGGACCGGTTTTCTATTGTTATGAAGTAATAAACTGATCACCCAATAATTAATACTTAATAATAAACACATTTCTTTCCCATCAAGCTATGAGTCAAATAAGACAGATTGGGTTCTATAGCCTTGACTGGGCAGAAGATTATCCCGCAGTAGGTTGCCAATGCTTTCTGCAGTAGAAGAAGAAGAAGAAGAAGAAGAAGAAGATTTCAACTTTTTTTTTAATACCCGTCGGATACTCGAAAGGTAATTATCTTTTTTCCATGTTTTCTTTTTCCTTTTTACTATTCCAAGTTTCATCTCCCCAACTGATGAATACTGATAGTTAAAAAAATTGGGAAAATATATAGGGGATTTCTTCTACAACAAGAGAGAGCAACCCACAAAAAAGGAAAATAACGAGTCAGCGAAAATATTAAAAAACTCGAAGTGAAAACTTTACGGGTCAAACTGAATAGAAACAAAGCAGCAGGGCCAGACTGCGTTGTAATAGAGATGCCGTTAGCAATAGAAGATGTCAGCAAAGACAAAATTATAGAAATAATAAATGAAAAGTGGTGATATGCAGGAAGGCCTAATCAGATCAATTTTCATAACACTGCCTGAAAAATTGTTGTGGCCTGTTAGGGCTAGGACGAAAGTCCCGAAAAAAAGAAGGTAGGTTGAACCAGTGTATTGAAATAACAGAACATATATACTAAATAAGAGTGTTATTAGTCAGCAGATAGTAGAGCCCCTCCGAACTGTCAATTTACACTGCCTCTCCACGGCCTCTTTTATGAAGTATCGTGGGTTAGCATTTATGAAGGAGGAAGAGTTCATTCCAATGTACATAGGGTACCATAATAGAAGCCAAGCGCAAACAAATGTGAACTCAACTGAACAATCAGCTTAAACAGTCACATAACAAATTCTAATGAATAGAGTGCACTGTAGACTAGAGATAGAATAAGATCAGTGCGGTTTCACCAAAGACATGAAACGAGGAACGCGATATTTATGCTTAGTACTTTATCAGAAAAGATAATAAAAATGCAGAAAGTAGTATACTTATGTTTCATAAACTACGCTAAGGTATTCAACAAAGTACGGCCCCAAGATCTGATAGAGACTCTCGGCAACCTTGACATATTCCGAAAAAAATATTAGAGTAATCAAGAATCTATAATGTTAGCAAATCGCTTTCATACGGACAGGAAAGAAATTCAGTAGTTATCAGTCGGTTAAGTGACTTAACTTTGTCTCAAAATTGGGATTCTGTAAATGTGTGCCTTCCAAGACCAGAGTAATCACATCAAAACCATCTGAAGTAACATTATCATTGGGGATCTAAGCTCGTTGGAGCAGATGCCATGAAAGTATTTGTAGAAGTCAGTCAGTTAAGTGCCATACTTGATACACATTTTGGGCGACCATGTCTCAAAAAAAGACATGGCTGACTGGGCAGAAGATTATCCCGCAGTAGGTTGCCATTGCTTTCTGCAGTAGACTGGTTGCCAACCAAGGCTATAGAACACAATCTGTCTTATTTGACTCATAGCTTGATGGGAAAGAAATGTGTTTTATTATTAAGTATTAATTAGTGGGTGATCAGTTTATTACTTCATAACAATAGAAAACCGATCCCCCACTTTATGCCCAGTAGATGCTTTAATGATGTTTCCAACTATTATATTCAGTCAGTCAGTTATGTGCCATAGGTGATACACGCTTGGGCGATCATGTCTTCTTCTTCTTCTTCTTCTTCTTCTTCTTCTTCTTCTTCTTCTTCTTCTTCTTCTATGTGCTTTTTGCTTTCAGGACGTAGCCGATCATGGTTTTCCACTAATTGCTGTTGTTCCCAGGTTCACCCTGACCCGGAGAGGTAGTACCTGTTAGGGTCCCAGCTATGGATAAATAATTAACAACCAAACTAGTGTCAAAACACTATGAAAGTATTAAAATACAATTTTATAGAAATATATACATAAAAATAGACTTTTATAGAAAGTTTTACAGTTTTGAAAGAAAAATATAACCAATAATGCATTTTTGAAAAAAAAATTATTACCATAACACATTTTTGAAGGAAAAAAAAATTTCTCGACCAAACTTTTTTAAATACAATACTAGAAGACATTTTCAGTTTTTTAAAATAAATAAGAATAAAAAAAATTAATTAAAATCAACCTTTTCACTATAACCAAACTTTAAAAATACCTTAAAACCCTACCTTTTTGGCCTCTAATAACCCACAGAAGTTGATATACCATTAAACAAAACTCAAACTCAAACTCAAATCATCTGTGATTCACTCATTTTTACCTATTTCTCTATTTTTATTTGAGATGATGTCATTTTCCAATGTCAATAACGCTTACTTTAGTGCGTATCATTTCGGGTTTTTGCTTCTAATCGTTTTCTTCGTATTTTTTTTCACACTCTTTGTGTATTTTCTCTGCAGCATAAGGTTATCTCCTAGTCTGTTGTATTGGATTCTTGGCGATGCACTAGGTTTCTTCAATCTCCGAAGTTTCATCATTAGTTTACATATAGATGGGAGGTTCTCGCTTCCACAGTCGATATTTGGATAACTTTTACAATGAACATCTTCAATCCGGAATCTTCTGTTTATAGTTGTATCGTCAATTTCTTTTGTGTTTCTTTTGTCACCTCCTGGTCATCTTCATGTTCATAATCATCTTGAGTGTCCGTGAAATCAGGTGTTGATTGTTACCTGATCACTTACCGTGCACCGTTTAAATTATTATGGCTATTACGGTTATGGTTGACAACTGTTACACCTTCCCTCCGATTGCCTATTGGGCTTTCAGGTCTCCCATGATAATTCCAACTTTTGTGTTTTCCACTTAGCTCTGGCGTTGTCCTGTGAGATGTAGAAAATTTCTATTTCCTTTTTATTTGCTTTGCGTTTTTGCTGCATACACTTTCTTTTTATAACCATTTCACCCCGAGCAAGGCGGATACGCCACTGATGTTCAGGGGGCTACATAAATGTAAAAAATTTAATTAGAAAAGAGTGAGGAGTACAAACTAGTTAGAAAGGAACAATAGAAAGCTGAGAAAGCAGGTGCGATGACAGATACATAGGTGGAGAGAATGCGAAGGTTATACGGGGGCGGGGAGAGAGCTAGAGTCCAGTGGTTAGTAGATGAGTATTGACTTTGCATTTAAATTTCTGGAGGTTGTAGCCGTCAGGAAAGCAAGAATACGGGAGCGAGTTCCACAGGCGGGAATTTCGATAGAAGAAGCTGCAGGAGTAGAATTGTCGTCTGCATTTGGCTAACCTGACTGTGAATGGGTGGGACCCAGTTGCCAGTCTGGTTGCACGAGTAAACACCTTTTGAGGAGGCATCAGTGACTTAAGTTCGTCTGAGCAGAAGCCATGAAAGTATTTATAGAACAGACAAAGGGAGGCCACATTTCGACGATGGGGAAGTGGCTGCAGTCGAGCCGCCAGATCAGTACCTATCACATTACAGACTCTCCTTTGGAGCCTGTCAAGAACACTGAGGAGAACGGCAGGGGAACCTGACCATAAATGGCAGCAGTGCTCCATGCACGGACAGATGGTTGACTTGTATATATGCAGGATGGATTCATGTTAAAAAAACATTAATTTAAGTTTAAGATTGAGAACTCTTTCGGATAAATAGTAGTATCTCAGAACGCATTTCTTCATGTTTGGTTCTGTTATTAAGCCAACTCGTTTTCATTATTTTAACGTCTGTGTATATGATGTTGGGACGTTTAAACTAAAAAGATTGAACTGACGCAATTAATTAAAACAAGGTAAAAAGAATAAAGGCAAAAGTTGTTAGAAGAGCAAAATAAAAAAAAATATTAAGACAAAATACTATAGATATGAAAATGAAAAAGAGAAACATTTCAAAAAAGTCCTTCCAATTAGTCAAAACAGCTCAGAGAACAAAAAACAAATAGATTAACAATAAAGAAATGAAAAAGAAACGTTAAACTAGAAACTAAAGTTAAGAAAACTTTCGATTGGACGGGATTAAAGACAAAGGAGATTTTTTTTGCTTAACACACAGACACAGACACACACAGACACACACACACACACACACACACACACACACACACACCACACACACGCACACCACACACGCACACCACACACCAGAACATCACACACACACACGCCACAAACACACATCACACATACATCACACACACACACACACACACACACACACACACACACACACACACACACACACCAAACACACGCACACCAAACACAGACACCACGCACACACATCACACGCACGCACACTATACACACGCACGCCACAACCACACCACACACGCACATCACACACACACACTTCACGCACACACCACACGCACACCACACCACACACACACACCAAACACGCACACACACACACACACACACACACACACACACACACACACACACACAAAGAAATGAATGTAGTCACACGTAAAAGAAAGAAAATAAATGAAAGTAATGTCGAGCTGCGATTTAAAATAAAAGAAAAACTGAAAATTCAATATATTTTACACCAAAAATAAATCAATAGTCTAGTGAAAAACAGAACTCAAAGATAAACTTAGAGTTAAGAGAGGATAAATAACGGAAAAAGAAAATTCAAATATTTCCCGAAAAATAGTCATAAAAAAAAAAAACGCAAGAAAAAGTAAAATTAAACTTAACGTAAAATTAACAAGTTTTATAGGTAAAATGCATGTGTCTAACCGGTAGAGTGACAAAATCCAATCTGACAAATGACGAGACTTGAACTAGTCTGAAAATAGAAACATCCATCTACGAATGTACCAACGAGGAAAATTCATCAGAACAATTACAAGGACAATGTTTTTAGAAAAGAGACAAGGAAGCTATTTTTACAACGGGTGGAAACAGATTAGATATGAGATGCTACGCTGAAACCAATAATATTGCAGATTCTTTGTATTTTATCAAGAAACTCTAAATATATATCAGAAGAGCAGATGTCATTGAACCGTTAAACGGCTATACGAGCATGTTCGTCAGTATAATAATATTTTTCATACTCTCAACTCGTGTATACATTTCTTTCTTTTCATTAAATCAACGATCTTTTCGAATAATGATGAAATATTGTCCATTGCAAGAATGTAATCTAAGTTTGGATTTAAAATGAAGAACGAAATCAGTTAAAATGGTGTGGCTCTTACGAACCTACCTAGACAGCGGTCAAGAGATCTTGCTGAAATAAACTCAGTTTGAATTGCTTAATTTAAGTTCAATAGTGACACGTTCTTACGTCAAAGAGAGAAACATAAACTCAGGTTGATTCAACCCAGATAAAAGCATGGCCACTTAATAAACTTATCTTATGGTAACTAAAATAGAGACACGGAAAATGGATGCAATGTTCGTGTTTTACGTTGTGCTAAATATGACACAGATCACAAAATTCAAGCTATGTATTAGAAAAAATAAGTCGGATGAATGGCGGAAAAGTTTCCAAACGTCTTGATGTATCAAAAATTAGAGACTTGCAAGATCAGAGAGCTTTAGCTTATAATGTTACTTTTGAAAGTTTCTAAACTCCAAGTTAAAGCAGAACTGTTGGGTTTTGTCAACAAACATCGAAAAATAGTTTGCTGAAAACGATGATAATATCAAATGGTTATAAAAAAATCAAATTCTAGCCACATCATTCTCTGTTAACTACACCATCAGAAAATAGAACCGCTGTCATATGCTGCCAACATATTTCAGAAGCAAAGAATGGTTTTAGTGCAAGCAAGGGTTTCATTGATATTATATCCTGGCAGAGACAGCTGTAGGTGAAATCCATTGATCAGGGAATAAAGAAAACAAAGCAACACTTCAGCGTTAGCTCAGGCAAGAACAATAATTACATCTCAAAATAAGAACAAATAATTAAATCTCGAAATAAATTTAAAGTACTTTTGACAGGAATAGCTGAAAGATTTATATGGTCTTCTACAAAAAATTCTTCGTACTAATTTGTTATTTGACTGAAACCCATCGATAGCAAAGCAGTTGTTCCGAAAGCGGAAAACATGCTTAGATAAAAGAATTAATATTTTAACAGACTGTACTTCAATCCAGCATCTTTTACTGATAAAAGCATTCATACTTTGCCACGGAATGAATTCCTTCCTCATTTGATCATCATGCCAATTCTTCATGAGGTAAAACTCGCCATCAGCTAAATCAACATGGGCAAGATAACTGGACTGGAGGCATGGCAGTAGAATTAGTGCATTAGTGCATTAGAATTAGTGCTGTACAATCTCATCAAAGATGAAGGAAATACTTCAGGGCATCATTATGATGTCCTGGGTCGGGAGGCTGGACTTCTGCAGATGGAAATTCAGCCCTGAAAATAAGGACATCTTAACGGTGCTTTCACGAAACTTCAAAGTCGTCATGACTCTTCTCAGCTATCACAAACTTCTCCACATTAATCCCATAGTTAATTTTTTTTTATTTTGTTGAATTAATCTTACACATATAAAAATCAACCATACGCCCATGCATTTTATGGTATTGTCATATCTGGTTGATTACACGTGTTATTCTCCTGCAATGTGATCGATCCCGACCTGGAAGCTCGACTCAAGTTACTTTCTCACCGACAGGATGTGGCTTTTTTTCTGTTGTGGTGCAGTGGATATCGGCTCGGAACGAGAAACCGGGGAGCCGAGTTCGAATTCCAGTTGAATCCATTGTATTCACTTACGCGCAAATACCCTTGGGAAAGGTATTAATCCGTCTCTTCCTTCCAGTTATGGGCTAAATAGCAGGACAGATTGGGTTCTATAGCCTTGGTCGGCAACCAATCTACCGCAGAAAGCAATGGCAACCTACTGCGGGATAATCTTCTGCCTAGTCAGTCATGTCTCTTTCGAGACATGATCGCCCTAACGTGTATCACGTATGGCACTTAACTGACTGACTGAATATAATAATTGGAAACATATTTAAAATTTTTACTGGACATAAAGTGGGGGATCAGTTTTCTATTGTTATTAAGTAATAAACTGATCCCCCAGTAATTATATTTAATATAATAATGTAATATAATATTTCTCTTCTCCCTCCAGCTATGAGTCAAATGACAAGACAGATTGGGTTCTATAGCCTTGGTCAGCAACCAGTCTACCGCAGAAAGCAATGGCAACCTACTGCGGGATAATCTTCTGCCCAGTCAGTCATGTCTCTTTCGAGACATGATCGCCCAAACGTGTATCACGTATGGCACTTAACTGACTGACTTCTACAAATACTTTCATGGCATCTGATCCAAGGAGCTTAGATCCGCAATGATAATGTTACTTCAGATGGTTTTTATGTGATTACTCTGGTCTTGGAAGGCACACATTTACAGAATCCCAATTTTGAGACTTAAAGTTAAGTTTTCAAAATCTGTAAATCTATGGTATAGTCTTTACAATAAACTTGCTGAATAGGCCAATAAGTATTATATGCTGTATACTTCATTAGCACATACTGATTTTTGGAGTAGACAGGGCTTCTTTGCTTGTTATGTTCTGGCTAAGACAGCTTAAGATAAAATGGATTAAACAGGGGACAATATTATACCAGGTTTAAAAAGATGTGACCAAGGATTTTGACACCCTAAATCGTGATATCTTGTGAGGAATTCTGGTAAGTTTGATCACTCTCCCATTTATGACATCTTCTTAAACGACCTACACACTGATATGAAGAACCTTTTCACATTTAACTGTTCAATTTCCGATCGCAGTGGACAATCGTGTAAATCAAGCTGACATACTTGCAACAAAACTTTTATCAATTTATATATTTCTGCATCTCACGCATGTGTTGAAGGACTGTGTGGAAAGAGTTTCCTTTAGATTAAGAACATCGACAGATTGTTCAATCTGAGAACACTCAACACCAAATCCGGAAAGTGGGAGTCTGATCCAAGAATTGCCGTGTGATGATGAAGCAGACTTTATAGCAAAGACGGACGAAGATTTCCATCTCGTAATTGATCGCTTCTTTCTCTTTTGTCATGATTTTGGTCTGCGAATTAATCTGGGTCAGACAATAGTGATTTCGACCCATCCACATTGAGTTTCCCGAAAAAGAGACGACCATAATGCCTATATCTTGAAAGTTCTATATTAACTGGATTATTAGATATTTTTGCGCATTCAGAAGACACCTTTTCTATCGGTTAAATTGAAAAGCAGTGGTTGATCAAACAGGGAAATTTAGATTAATATTAAAGTAGGTGTATAAATTGCCTGTGTCTTAACGTTTCCGTACACTTTGGAAACACTGACATCACACATGTATCGATGCTCTGTTACTACTTGAATAAAAAGTGCTCTGTCATGCAAAATTCTCTGGTTCCACGAGGTTTACCCTTTATTCCTAGAACTCCCCATGCCACTTACATGGAAGCAATCCATCCACATTCTCTCTGGATTGCATCGCCGTTGATTAAGTTCTACTCAAACAGCTTCTTTCCTCGAACCATCACTCGATGATTATGTTTCTCTGATGATAATAATTTTAATCTGTCCTAGTCTAGAGTTAATCGTTACGCCCCCCCCTTTTTTCTAATCATATCACCCCAAGCAAGGCGGTGACGCCACTGATGCGCAAGGGGCTACTTAAGAGTAAAATGATTGAAAAAGAGAAAGCCGGAAACCACATCCTAAACAGGAAACAAGGGATGAGCCTCTTCACCTGTTCAAAAGACGTGGGTGGAGTGTGAACCGGGCAATAGTTAAGTCTATCTACTCCAATTGAGAACAAAAAAAAGGAGAAAAGAAAGAAATAATGAAAGAAGATTGGAAAAAAAGAAAGCCGGAAACCACATCCTAAACAGGAAACAAGGGATGAGCCTCTTTACCTGTTCAAAAGACGTGGGTGGAGTGTGAACCGGGCGATAGTTAAGTCTACCTACTATCCATATAATATAAACTCTACCTAAATTTCCTCCGATATTTTTACAGGTTAGCATTTAGTGTTTAAATGTTTAGTGGTTGCCTATGAAATGATCGGAGCGATTACTCCTGCACCCAGACTTTAATTTACTTAAATGATCCGAATCCAATAATATCGAAATAAGAATCATCATTAAACAGATGCAACGAGTAGGGCACGCTGTGGGAATGGTAGGTACCATGATCCTTTAACAATGTTTTCTTGGGGAAATGAAGACAGGAATTAGACAACGCAAGTCTAAGAAAAGGTTTGAAGATGATCTGCAAGCATTACCAATTGATGCACGGCATTGGGGTGAACAGAATTTAAATCGAATAGAGTGAGGGCACATATGAAGAAGAATGTCCCATGCATGCGCAGATCAAAGATGATCTAAAAAAGGATCCCTCGCTCTGATTTGCCAAGTAATTTGTAATTTTGGAAAAATATCGTATGTGTGCAGGCGGCTGTCAAAGTTGAGTTACTTAATTCATCTGAAGTGTCGTCATGAATACCAGTCGCAAGCCAACCTGCTTCAACGCCCTGCCGACAGTATATGCTTTGCTTGTCGATCATCATCTGGATTTTGAAAACAGTGCTACACAGAAGAGTTTTAAGACATGCCAATCCAACCAACTCAGTCAAAAATAAAATTTCTATCTTTCACATAAGCCTGCTACAAATTAAATCGAACAGGCTTCCCTGTGTCTCTTCTATAAATACTTTCACGGCTTCTGCTCCGATGAACTTAGATCACTGGTGCCCCCTAAATACGAATTTGAACGAGATACTAGATTAGCAACTAGATCTCACCCTTTTACAGTGAAACCGATAAAATGCAACCGCACCTTCTACTCCAACAGTTTCTTTCCTCGCACTTCCCGACTGTGGAATTCTCTTCCACACGATTGCTTCCCCGACGGCTACAATCTCCAGGAGTTTAAATGTAAGGTCAATAGACTCCTCCTAACACACTAACCTGCTCCCATTCTATCAAACACTCTTCCCATGTGCCCAACCCTCGGTATGCTTACTCATCTGTCACCTTCCTCCTGACATTCCTTATGTCTAACCACTCTTTCTCTTTACCTTCCCCTATGTAGCCCCATGCGCAATAGTGGCAGTGGAATGCCTTGCTTGGGGTGAGATGATTAAAGGACTCATCCTAGAGGCCATAGACGTTGTAAAGATATGGAAATCTTCACAAATTATGAGAGGGGGGGTGAGATGACGGCCCTCATCTGGATAAGGTGTGACAATCGCCAAATTGTGTGTATATAGATTTGCATGTATATGTGTGCATATAATACTAAAACCGAGCAGAAGTGGATGAATGAGCCAGACGAAATTAGAGTATATAATAGGAAATAAATAACTATTACCGATTAAACGGCCATATGATGACGCTATGGCTCAGACGACAGCCATTATATCATATAAAATATCGATGTTTTCTTAAAAGGTCTTCTTGTGTAAGTGCAAGCCCGCAGCCAAATTAATTGGGACTAATTCAATTTAGCGCATTTTTAGATCTTTATTTTTTTCTCTTGCTGTAATTCTAAAATAGATATTGCTTTGGTACCATTAAAATTCGGTCGGATTTCCGGAAGCCGGAATGTCTGCTGTGTACCACCGTAATTACGCGTGCTTCCTCGCGGGATCCTACCGGAATTGCGGAAGTATACAATAAATAGAAGAGGCGATTTTAGATTAGAGCATAAAGAAGGAAGGATGATTTTCAAGAATTATAAAAGAATACTAAAGAAGTTTTGGAAATCGGGTAAAAATGTAAAAACAGATAACCTACTGATATGCCGAAGTCAACAGAAATAAATATATACAAACAAAAACTGAATAAAAAGCAACAATGCTTATGAGTGAATGAAAGTGTGTGACAAAATAGAAAGAGAAAAAAGATTTAATAATCTTAAAAAACAAACCTATTCAAAAATTAAGATCATTTATTTTTCACAACACGTTTTTTACAAACTAAACTTTGCAAAACTACTCTTTCGCTATTTCTATGGAAAATAGCCAGATAAGTAATATCTAATTTGATGATGGCTCAGAATATCGGATTTTATTACACGTTCATTTTTTTGTGTTATGTGATATATTATGTGCGTTGTGGTGCAGTGGATATCGACTCAGGACGACAAATCGGGGAGCCGAGTTCGAATCCCAGTTTAATTCCTCACATTCACTTAGGTGCAAATACCCTTGAGTAAGTGATTCCCTCTCTTCCCTCCAGTTGGGTTCTATAGCCATGGCTGACAACCAGTCTACCGCAGAAAGCAATGACAAACTACTCTGGAATAATCTTCTGTCCAGTCAGTCATGTCTCTTTTGAGACATGATCGCCCCAAGCGTGTATCACGTATGGTACTTAGCTAATTGATATATTATAACTTGATGGTTTCTTTTCATAGTATTAATATATACATATTTGAAACACATTTTACTGAGATAGCGATCAACGTTAGTCATTTGTAATAAAGATAAGGATTTATTCAAGAAGCTGGGCAGAATATTAAAACACGGAAAAGTTTCGCTGTAATTAAAAAACAGTGTCCTGGATTGTTATGTGATGTTTGTCCTTCAATACGAAGGAATTCAGCGAATGCTGTACAATCTCATCAAAGATGAAGGAAATACTTTAAGGCATCATGATGATGTCCTGAGTCGGGTGGCTGAACTTCTGCAGATTGAAATTCAGCCCTGAAAATAAGGACATCATAAGGAAACTTCAAAGTCGCCATGACTCTTCCGAGCTTTCACAAACTTCTCCACATTAATCCCATAGTTAAGTTTTTTTTTATTCTGAATCCATCTTACACATATAAAAATCAACCATCCACCCATACATTGAATACTATTGCCATATCTTCCCGCCTGTGGAACTCACTCCCGTATTCTTGCTTTCCTGACGGCTACAACCTCCAGAAATTTAAATGCAAAGTCAATACTCATCTACTAACCACTGAACTCTAGCTCTCTCCCCTCTCCTGTATAACCTTCCCTTTCTCTCCGCCTATGTATCTGTCATCGCACCTGCTTTCTCAGTTTACTATTGTTCCTTTTTAACTAGTTTGTACTCCTCACTTTTTTCTAATTAATCTTTTTATATTTATGCAGACCCCTGCATATCAGTGGCGTTTCTGCCTTGCTCGGGTGAAATGATTAAAAAAAAAATATATGGTTGGTCACACGTTTTCTTCACCTGCAATGTGATCGATCCCGACCTGGAAGCTCGACTCAAGTCACTTTCTCACCGAAGGTATCTGGCTTCTTTCTGTCTCTTCTACAAATATTTTCATGGCATCTGCTCCAACGAGCTTAGATCCCTAGTGCCTCGTCTACAAGAATTTACTCGAGTAGCTAAACTGACAACAAGGCCCCACAATTGTAGAGTCAAAACAATCAAATGCATCCGCCACTTCTACTCTCGCATCTTCTCCTGTGAAACTCCTTTCCGTATATTTTCTTCCCTGGCATCAATAACATCCGTGAGTTTAAATGACAACGTCATTTGCCATCTTTAACCTCTTGACTCTCATCCTTCTCTTACCCTTTTTCCAACGACCCCTGTATGTTTTTATTTGCCCTTTTCCCTCAACTCGCACTTAACTCTCTTCACACCAGTATTCTCAACCCTTCCTTGAAAACATAATCTGACATCCCCTGTAACCGGTTCGTCTTTCCCCTCGCTCTCCTCATATGTAGCCCCCTGCTTACCAGTGGCATTACTGCCTTGCTTAAGGTGAAACGATTAAACCTCGCTGCTGATCTTCAGAGTGACCTACTTTCAGTGCTGGAATAAGGAAAGAAGTGGCTAGTAAATTTCAATGCGTCTAAGTCGAAGCTGCTGTCTGTCAATCATCACAGGCAACCTCTCCTGCCTCTCATAAGCATGGACCAAGCGAGTCTCCCTGAAAACAATATACACTCTCGGCCTTACACTCTCTTCCAATCTCAAGTGGAACCATTACATTGAGCCAATAGCTAAATCCATTGCTAGGGAGGTTGGGTCACATTGCGGGTTAGGATATTTTTTCGCTTGAATCCATCTTGCCCATCCGTCCGTGCATGAAATACTGCTGTCATATATGGTCAGGCGCCCCCGCTGTTCATCTCAGTGTTATTAACAGGCTCCAAAGGAGAATCATTAATGTGGTAGGTACTAACTTAGCGGTTCGATTCCAGCCACTTTCTGATCGACGGGATCTGGCTTCCCTCTGTCTGTTCTGTAAATACTTTTATGGCTTCTGCTCCAACGAACTTAAATCACTGGTGCCCCTGCCACAGGAGTTTACTCGTGCAACCAGACTGGCAACTGGGTCCCACAAATTTACATTTAGATCAGCGAAATGCAGACGACAGTTCTACTCCATCAGCTTCTTTTCACGCACTTCCCGCCTGTGGAACTCTCTTCCATATTCTTGCTTTTCTGACGGCTACAACCTCCAGAAATTTAAATACAATGTCAATACCCATCTCTTAACCACTTGACTCTAGTTCTTTCTACATCTCTTTGTATATCTTTTCCTGTCATCACACCTGTATTCCCATCCTTCTCTTACTGCCTTCACTTACGCCCCTGTAACTGGTAGTCTTTCTCTTTACTCTCCATCTATCTGATCTTTTACTCTTATGTAGTCCCCAGTGCATCAGTGGTTTTACTGCCTTGCTTGCGGGGAAACGATTTGAAAAATAATATATATATATATATGTTTATATATACAAATTTAATTGGTTTTTCATTTATTAAACTGACATGTTTTAATTTATTTCTTAGAATGTATTTTTAATAGCTACTCATATTTGTCGGAGAGAAAATAATTTTCTAATAAGATTTCTTGAATATTCAGAACGGAAGATGGAAATAATTAAAAATAAAATTTCATGTATAAATAAAAAGAGCATCTACTCAAAGATAAGTAGAAATAAAGAAAGTTTAAGAAATAAATTAAAATATAAGTATTTATATATGTATATAAATTTGACATGTATGCATGCCCATATATGTATGCATATATTAATTTATATATATATATATATATATATATATAAACCATATATATATATATATATGGTTTTTTTCTTATTTAAAATCTATGCATGTATGCATCTCAAAAAATATATATGTATATATATTAATTTGAGATGTATGTAGGTATCTATATATATGTATGTATTAATTTCAAATGTATATGTATGTACTTATACATTAATGTACTTACTTGGTATGTATATATATATATATATATATATATATATAATATCAGATTCGCACGTTTTATTACAAATGACGAACAAGGCGATGTGTTTGATATCTTATATAATTCTTCATTTTATCTTATATATTTTTCTTTTGAGTAGACAGATTTTATGAAAATTGTTCGAATGTTTTCAGTTATATTTTAGGTATTATCAAGATTTAAATATTTTAACCACATATACATATATTGTTTTATATATGCGTCGATATATAGGCATGTTTTATTTTCCATAAACGGTCAGCACATTGTGATTGCGCTAATAGTTGATATTGAGTGTATCAGCATTTTCTTTCTTTTATTAAAAATAAAAAGTGTGAGAAGGCGTAAACGTTTTCTTTTAAATATATATTTATTGTTTGGTATTCATACAAGTTATGGAGTATTAATTTCTCATGGTTTGCGCTACACGTGTTTCGAGTCTAAAATTGACTCACTTCAGGTGAACAAATTCGTTGTTTTACGTTTGGGTTTCTCTGAGTATCTGAGAAACCCAAACGTAAAACGTATCAGAAAAACCCAAACGTAAAACAACGAATTTGTTCACCTGAAGAGAGTCAATTTTAGACTCGAAACACGTGTAGCGCAAACCATGAGAAATTAATACTCCATAACTTTGAATACCAAACAATAAATATATATTTTAAAGAAAACGTTCACTGCTTCTCACACTTTTTTTTTATATATATATACACTTAGAATTTTTGGATATTTTACAAATCCATGAGTAATAATATTTCACAGCTTAGCCGCCGCTCTTCAGACCCAAATCATCCAACAGTTAATATTTAAAATCATTTTAAAAAAATTGTCACCTACAGACACCCACGCGCCCATATCCAGAACAGATATGTGTAACGGCTGTCTACAAAAAGAAAAAAAAAGAAAAATATAGAAAAAATTTAAAAGGAAAAAGAGACAGAAAAATCTGTGGACTAGATACATAACCAATATACGTTACTGAAAGCGAGAGTTGTCGCCAGACAATTGCAATTCGTCTGTTTTACTTGAAAAACGTGATATTAAAATTTAACATTAAAATCTTAAAATAATGGGTTGTATCTACGCCAGAAAAATAAATTGCAAATTTTTCTTTATCATATAAACTATAATATAAATAATAGTAGTAATATTATATTATTAATAATAAGTAATAATATAGAAAATTAAATATAATAGTAATAATAATAAAAATAAATACATAATACTACTAATAAAAAATAATAATAATAAAGTAATTTAAAATATAAAACATAATTTGAAATTTTAATAAAAGTAATACAACCTACTAGTAAAGAAAATAACATACATCAAAAAGTAAATATGTCATACAATAATGGGTAAAAGTTAACAATACAATCATATATATATATATATATATATATATATATATATATATATATATACACACACATATATATATATATATATATATACACGCACATATATATATACAATATTACATTCAAATAATTATAATATAACTATTATAATAATACAATAAACCTAATAAAAAAATTGTTGGGTATATTATTTCTAACGGGAAATTCCAGATTTTTCTCCAAAAGTTTAATTTTGATTTTGATCTTGCTAACTGATTTTATGCTTATTCTCATGCCTGCATTTAAAATTCAATTCGTTTTGTTAGTTCGAGAGTTTCTTTCGATTATTGTATATGATTATAGTTAATTTCTCGTCCAAGCATAAATTACATCTACACTTGAACTTGTCGGAAGTATTATCATATGTTATTATCCTCTATTTAACCTGTGGGGTGAATCCGCCGTCCTTTATATCCCAGTAGTATATGATAGGGCTGTTTGATATTTAAAGTAGGCGTTGAAAAAAGAGGGTTTGTGATTGTAACTTCTCTGTTTCCAACTTCCTGCAGATATCCTGACATATACATTTTTTTTGTTAGGGTCCCCTTCTAGAAAAATAGTGGCTTCATAAATAGCTTTTTTCAGAATTACAACTGCAACACGTTTTGTCTTCATGAGGTTTGTTGTGGAAGTTTTTAAGTACTTTATTGTTGTGTGAATTAATTATATTTTGAATATTTTTGGTTGTTGAATGACTAATCTTTAGAGTCATAACATTCAAAGTAAATTAATTAACAGAAAACACTGAAAATTATTTATTCTAAATTTATTATATATATATATATATATATATATATATATAGATAGATAGATATATAAAAAATAAAATAAATTTCGAAGTTCAAAACCGTTCAATGATCATTTCAACATGAAATCCCCACGAGAGATTTCACATCTCATCGGCAACATTTTTTTTTTTGAAATTTGATAGTTGCCAATGAGATATGAAATCTCTCTTAGGGTTTTAATTTTAAAATGATCATTCAACGATTTTGAACTTCGAAATTTATTTTATTTTATCATTGACTCTGTAATTTTGATTACATTGAGCTCTCCACCTGTATTACTTTTTAATATCAAAATATTAATATTAATTAGGATCGGTTCTTTGGGATTTACTTTCGTGCTTTTTCTTTTGGATTAAGTATTTTTTTAATATATATATATATATATATATATATACTTTTAGTATATAATAAAATGATTTGAATATATGTAAGTATTGATTTGCGTTTTAGAAAATCCGAAGTTGTTGTATAAAAATTCTAAATAGAAAATGAATTATTAGAAATTTATTAATTTAACATTGGGAAGATTGTTAACTTACATTGGAAAGATTGACCAGATATCGCAGTTGATAAAAAATGAATTGAAAACAAAGTGAAGGAAAATGATTTTAAGTCCAACAGAAACACATTTTTTCAGTGCCTTAAAAGTGCAAAGTCTAAAATATTAAGCAGGCAAGAAAATATATGCAGAGTTCAGTACTTGGGATGATATGAGAGAAAAACAGCGAATATTTACTAAAAACATCAAGACATACTAGTGTATTTAATTAAATGTTAGACTTTGTGGATATTTATGAATACAGTTAACCACCGGAATAAAGTGGCAGCATCACCGATTGAGGCTACTTTTCTTGATATATATATATATATATATATATATATATATATATATATAATCTCTATAAGATAAGACTAAACATTTCTATTATGTGTCATTATTTCATTATTTGAATTATTTTCCTTTTAAAATCTATTTTGATGTTCTGAAGAAATCTATAACATATAAAATCATAACCACTTAAAATAATGTATTGAGTTTATATATATATATATATATACATATATATATATATATATATATATATATATATATATATATATATATATATATATATATATATATACTGTGTGTGTCTTTCAAAAGTAGATGCACAGTAAATGATAACATTTATCTGGAGATTACAGATATATTTCATGTTACAATTACTACATTAACAATTAAAATTAAATTTCCTTGTGTACAATAACACTAAAGCGCAAGTGTCTACTACAATTTTCAGAACTTTAAGGTCTACCCTTCAAGTTTTTCAAGCATCTTTTCACAAGCCCATTTTATGTAGTAATTTCTTAAAATGCTATCTTATATGACTTTTCAAATCCTTAGTACTTTTTGTTGATTCGACTATAAACTTGATACTTGAATACTCCGGAAAAGAAGAAGTCTATAAGAGTTAGGTCAGGTGACGTGCTGGCCAACCAATTAGTATTCTTCAACCAACCCATTTCTCCGGAATTGTTTCATTAAGATACCCACGGATTGCTCTTGAGCCAACATAGAGTATAAAAACCATTGTTATTTTAATAATATAACTGATACATAAACCTATTCCACTTACTGTCCATGTACTTACTTTTGGTCTACACGATATATATATATATATATATATATATATATATATATATATATGAGAGAGAGAGAGAGAGAGAGAGAGAGTAAGGTAATATATGCTGCAACAAATGTATGCTAACCGTTTTAACTTTTTACAGGTATAGCAATAAGTTACCATTTAGCTGAAATTCTCACATTCGACTATGGAAGTTTACAACCCGGAAGGCGCACACTTTTCCCTCGTTTATCTTGTAGGTATATGATGACTGTGTTGGGGGTTGTAAATGTTTCTGCCTACTTTCTGGCTGGCACTCAAAGAAATAACAGACTTCACTCAACTTCGCCAATAACACTTAAAATACACAAAAGAAGAAAGAAAATATCATTAAGAAGCGTAAATAACTTAAAAGTGAAAATTGAAAAGCCAAAGAAGACAATTAATTCCCGGGGAGCGGATTTTGCCAACGAGATACAAAACCAAACATGGCAGATGTAATTAACTTTTATCGGCTGAATAGATTCTATAGCGTGTTTGGCTGAGTTGTTAGCGGAATTTTTAGCGCGGAAAAAAAGTGAGGCCCCAGTTGAAGACTCAACTCGTCTTGTTATGATGAGTTTCATTGTGCAATTGAACATTACCATTACTCCATGAAACTTCTGTTGCGTCAAATCATCGTTGTGTCCTTTGTGCTCCAGATGTTAGTAGGACATTTCTCAGGAGGTTGTCGTCCTGAGCATGACGGTAAACGGCATCCGGCAGCAAGGCATCTGATTGGGAGGTTGGGAGGAGCATAGAACCATCTCTTCATTGCTTTTATTCTCATGTCCATCCTGACCCGGAGTGGTAGCACCTGTTAGGGTCCCAGCTATGGGCAAATATATAACCTCCAAACTGGGATCAAAACACTATGTAACTATAAAAATACTTTCATAGAAATATATAGATAATAATACCTTTTTATAAAAACATACACATTTTTCAAAGAAAAATATTAGCAATAATACATTTTTGAAAAAAAAATTATTACTATAACAAAATGATTACTATAACACATTTTAGAAGGAAAAAATATTCTCATCAAGACATTTCTAAATAAAAAACTAGAAAACATTTACAGTTTTCTAACAAAAAATAAAAAAGAATAAAAACAAATAATGTTCATTAAAATTTGACGAAATCAACCTTCTCACCGTAACAGAACATTAATAGAAAACAACAACCTTAAACCCCCACTTTTTGGCATTAAATAACCCACAGAGGTGTTGATATGCCGTTAAACAAAACTCATCTTAAACACAGGAGTCTGTAAGTTTGTATGGAGAGTTCGGATTTTCCTTTCATAAGATTTCTTGAATGTTCAGGCCTTTAGAGAAAAATGAATATACTGTTTAATAAACTAACGGAGCGTCTTCATGAATAGAAGAATCAAGTAAAAATAACGTTTAAAATGAAAAATAAGAACGGATTAATAAATCAATACACCATTACTTCTTTAGAAATTACATTTTAGCTTTCATATACAGTGCCATTACCTGAGAAAACCGGGAAGAATTAGTCTCATGTTTAGGACACTGAAATGTGACATTTCTGTGCAAGTTGCCTCAGGAACAACTGATATGAAATCCTCTATCACTGACGACACGATATAAAGAGAGGAATACTCTTTAAACTGAAGTCAGGATAGAAAGAACAAAAAACGGAGAGAAGATCGCTACTCCTTTCTATACTCCTCCCCGATCTATTTTCATCGATCAGGAGTCAGCCCTAAATTTGCATTTATTTCCAGACATTTGAAAATAGATGCCAAATATGAATATAAGATATCTTATAAAACTACGTGAAAATATATACATTACTAGAAAATAAGTCCTAACATAAACCACTCTAATAATAAAAATACACTTTATCAAACATCTGAGTTTTCTAGATGATACAGAAAGTTTTATACTAACGGTTTTTTTTGCTCGTGCTTCTCGCCTGTGGAAATCTCTTCCGGTTCCTTGCCTTCCAGCCACTTTCATCTGTAAAAATCCAAATGCTCTGTCAATCGCTATCTTCTGGTTACTCTTTTTTGTTCTTGCTCCTTAGTAATATTTCTGTTTTCTAACTCTTCAACACCCAGTAATCATGTGTGTCTTAGTGACTTTACTGCCTTACTTAGGGTGAACACAATTAAAAAACAAAACTAAAGCATAGAGATTGTTTTCATAATTAACTATATATTTGTTTATATTTGTTTATATTTGTTGTGGATTCTTGATTAGAAAACCACACAATATAATAATAACAAAAATGGATATGAGAGGAAAATGTAAGTATATTGAATAAAGATATACAACCGTACACGGCTAGTAGATTCAGGAATACTTGTTAGTAGGAGTCAAATATATACAAGAAGTAAGTCCGGAGTCTATATTCTTGCTGACTAACGAGAGGCGGATCCACTGCTCTGACAAATACCAACTCTAACAACAACCGACAACTTATTATTTAGTTGTCCCTCCCAGTAAGGGCAACATGTGACACATGGTCATTTTAACTGGGATTTCCGGGTCATTTGGCCCGGCCAAAAAATGTCTGTCTATTTTTACCCAGTCGTGCCTCTACCCTTCGGCGGAACCACGACTGGGTTATTGCTCTCTGCTCGGAAGCAGAGTGCGCCCTCTACCCGAAGGCAGAGGGTGACAGTGTTATAGTTGCAGAGGCAAATGCCAACTGACAACTCATTATTTATTTGTCCCTCCCAGTAAGGGCAACATGTGACACATGGTCATTTTAACTGGGATTTCCGGGTCATTTGGCCCGGGCAAAAAATGTCTGTCTATTTTTACCCAGTCGTGCCTCTACCCTTCGGCGGAACCACGAGTGGGTTATTGCTCTCTGCTCGGAAGCAGAGAGCGCCCTCTACCTGAAGGCAGAGGGCTGACAGTGTCATAGTTGCAGAGGCAAATGCCAACTGACAACGCAACTGCTGTCCTCTGTAGGCAGGATTATTTGTATATTTTGGAAGAGTCCATTAGGTGTGTAAAAAGGGGTGACATCCCAACAATATATATTTATACACCGTGTTAATTATTTAGAAAAAATATTGCATCTATTCTTTAAACCATTAACTGATCTGCTAATTCATGAATTTGCTCGAGCTACTTGACCAGCGATTAGGTCCCGCCATTTTAACAGTCAAAACAGTCAAATGTAGTTGCCACTTCTTTTCTTTCAGTTTCTTTGCTCGTGCTTCTTGTCTGTGGAACTCTCTTCCGTATACGTGCTTCCCTGATAGCTAGAACCTCCAAGAGTCTAACTGCGACATCAATTGCCATCTCTTATGTCCTTCACTCCCATCTTTCCTCAACACCTCCTGTTTCTTGTTCTTCTTTCTTTTTCCCCTACTCTTGCGCAACCGTTTCACACCAATATTCTCATCCTTCTCTATCCATTCTATTCTTCGACCCCCCCCCCCCGATCTGCAACTTGTTCATTTTTTTATTCGCTCTCCTCTCATGTAGACCCCTGCACACCATGGCACAACTGTCTTTCTTGGGATGAAAGGCTGATTAAAACAACGAAAAATCTGCAATTTTATTACTCTTCACCTGTCATACCGTCTTATGTTAATTTTCCTCCGCCGTGGAGTATGCCTGTACCTATTCTCTAAATATTTTTGTGATTATTATTCTGATGAAATTTCGTACCTAAACTTTATGAACTTATGCAAAGTAGCAGATTGGTAGGAAAGTCTCGTCCTTTTAAAATTTTAATGGCTAGATGTAACCACAAGATCTATAATACCACTTTCTTCCCCCGTAAATCTTGCTTGTAAAATTCTCTTTCTTTTCGGTAAACCTTGACCTTCAAAAATATAAATGTAATGCCAATCATTATCTCCTATCTTCAAATTCCCTGTTATTTAATTATCTTTATTTCATAATATTTTCTCTTCCCATATTCTTTCATTGATTAAACTATTGCATCTCAGTGCCTTTGTTGCCTTGCTTGGCGTGAACTAGTTAAAAAGAAATGTACGGGTATTTTCTGTTTCGAACAGTAGCGTATGTTCCTCGTAAATCATCTTGTAAGGATGGAGAAAGCAATTATCTCTTTTTGACAGGAAGACATTACTTACGTCTCAAGAGACCCTTACGGACCACGTGAGAGGCCTTTGGGGACAGTAGTTAGTTGTTGTTAATTTCCCCGGGCGAGAAAGCATGTCTGATGAGCTGTATAAAGTAACAGATGTGTGTCGTATAACCATCTTTGTTGTTTTCATTTTTCCTCCTGAGAACATTACAATTAATACCTTGCTATTATTCATAACTACTTCATACTATTTGCTTTCTTATATATGTACATTTCTCACTTTGAGATATCTTGGAACATATGTTTATATACTAGATGTTTAGCACTACATATATTTATATAAAAATTAATAAAGACAAGAGGAAAACTATATTTTTCTCCCCTACACGTTTCGTCCCGTGACGGACTTTATCAAGGCAAAAAAGTTGAAACTAATTTTATTTAAAATGAGGTATTTATAAAGAAATATTGTTGACTATTAAGAAAAACGCTCATAAATATTCATAAGAGTAACTGAAAATATTAACTATTTAAAAACGTTATAGTTCATGTTTGAAGATAACTTTTTTATGTGAGTAAAATGTTGTTATGAGATGTTACAAAAAGATAAAAATCCACGGTTTGTTTTTTATTTCATATGCTTTTTATTCTGTATATTGGTCTGGGAAAGTATTGTTTCCATTAGGAAAGAAGAGATTGGAAAGAACCAAGACGCAAATTATTATTTTTGTTAATATTTGATGGCGACGCTCTCAAAATCTTTCCTTTTGAGTAAATTGTTTTCTGTTTTAAAGAATATGGCGTTTTTAGGTCAAAATTTTAGTGGAATATATATAATTTTAAGTATATTTATATCCATATTTAGTATATTCTTACGTTTATTTGAACATAACTTTTTTATGTTCAGTATAATGTTATGTTATGAGATGTTACAAAGAGATAGCAATCAACCGTTCGTTTCTAATTTATATTTTTTATTGTGTATATTGATCTGGGAAACTATTGTTTCCATTAAGAAAGAAGAGATTGGAAAGAACCGAGACGCAAATTATTATTTTTTTTAATATTTGATGGCGAAGCTCACGAAAAAAATTTTTTTGAGTAAATTGTTTTCTGTTTTAATGAAAATGGCGTTTTTAGGTCACAAATTTAGTGGAATATATATACTTTTGCATATATTTATATCCATATTTGGCATATTCTTACATTTATTTGAATTTGGGAGTTCATTTCCGAAGTGTGTTGCAATCTTCTTCCCTGTCTTATTAAAATGTTAATATATCATGCATAAACTGTGCCTGGCCGTGGAGAGTAGATCAAATTAACATATTTTCTATCTTTTTTCAAGCAGTACAATTATATTTTCTCGAGTTCAAAAGTAAAGTATCATTTTCTGACATAGATTAATATCTATTGTATCTGTTTCTTTTAGCTGCGGAGTCGACTATGCTCTTTAGCCGTGATTGGCAACGAGTTTAGAAAAGAGGACAATTTCCAAAGCTCCTAAGCATGAAGTTGTATCAAAATTCTGTCGTTCAGATATTATGACTGTAAAGTGAAATTTGCAAATATATTAGCAATTGTTGAGAATTCGTGATCATTTATAATTATGTCGAAACCAACAAACATTATGTGGTATATCATATTTTGTTTTCATCTATGCAGTAGAGTATGTTGTCAACATAACTGGCGAGAAAACTAGAAAAATGTTTATTATTAGATTCAGTTATAAGTAATGTTCGTTTTTGTAAACCAACTGTATTTTAGAATGCATTGTTTTTAATTGTTTCACCCTCAATAAAAGGATAATGCTACTTCAAAACGGGAGGTTACAACTGAAAGGGAAAGTGAAAGTAAAAACGAATGATTATTCCTATAAGTACAGTAAATATACAGGGTTCAAGAGAACAAAAGTATTATTAAAACTTTTAAGAAATATTTGTTTTTGTAAACCAACTGTATTTTAGAATGCATTCTTTTTAATTGTTACACCCTCAATAAAATAATAATGTTACTTAAAAGCGGAGGGTAAACGTGAAAGTGAAAGTGAAAGTAAGAACGAATGATTATACCTATGTATAATCAGTATAAGTACAGTAAATATACAGGGTTCAAGTGAACAAAATTATTATCAAAACACTTATGATCCATGACACATAATTTTACATATAATAAAAAATTTAAAAACAGTCTGTTGTTAACGAGGGCAAAGGATGGCTTGTTAATGTTAATGCATCCAAACTAAATGCGGATTCCGGGTGAAGAACCGTACAAAATAATGAGCAACAAAAAGAGATATGAAGATAGAAAAGTAGATTATATTGAACGTAATATAACTTGAACGCAGATTAGTAAATCCAGGAATACTATTAGTAAAGAATATATATATACAAGTCTTGAAGTGAAGTCGTTGAAAATAGTATATCCGTGTATATTATTCTAGAGCTATTCTGACTTCTGATGCGGTAATCTCCGGGTAACTTCGGTATCTCTCGGTTACTTACGTATCAGTTTCGGTACTCTCTGATAATTCTAACGGATCTCTACGGTATTCTATGGCAGATGACGTATCTCATTATAGCAGGAGTATATGTATATTCAAGTCAAGTCCATTATCATAGAAAAAGGGATGTTCCACAATACTAAACTATTAACTATTAATCAACTGAGAGAAACTTCTGTGCCTTCCATCAGCGAGGCTGATGCTAAATTCCAAGAATGTGATCCACTGAGCATTATACGATAGGAATATTTTTCACTGTGTCGTGCGCTTTCTCTATAAACTATTTGCGTATATTTAGAAGTTCTACTATTCATTCATACTTAGATTATTGCTGTTACTTTTGGTTTTGTACTCTTGTAATTTAGCCAGAGCTCCTTGATAAAATCTAAAGAAGAATCAGCAATATTATTAGCCTTGATCTGGCATATCGGCGTTAATCACTTTCCCCCCCACTATATACTTGGCTCTATTTGTGTTTTTTATAAATACTTTTATAAATTCTTCGCTATTACTTTCCGTTGAATTTTTTAAAAATGTAAGCGCAGTACTAGGCTCGTGATGAGGTCTCACTATCTTATAATTGAGCTGCCTAGATGTAACCAACTATACTGAGAGATTCGCACTTCTCGCTTCACGAGGTCTGTTCTGACTCTATGATTTCCAACCAACTTTACTCTGAAAAAAATGTTTATAATTCATCTACATTAAGCAAACCCTTTCGTCTCAATGGCTTTACTCCGCAAAGTTGTGATGCCCGGTTTGTGCCGGAAGTAAGACACGAAACAAAGAAGGTAGGTTCAAAACAGTGTATTAGTATGACTAGGTATTGAAAGAAAGTGTTACTAAGTAACTAGAAATAAGTATCTCCTTATTGCTTGAGTGTAGCTGTCGTCGACTGGCTTCGTTAACTGCTTTCTTTAACTGCTCCCTGGAAATCCCGTATATAAGAAGAGGAAGAATTCATTCCACGTAGAAGGGCACCATAGCGTAAAGGTTACGTTTTTTTTGTAATCATCTCACCCCAAGCAAGGCATTCCACTGCCACTATTGCGCATGGGGCTACATAGGGGAAGGTAAAGAGAAGGAGTGGTGAGACATAGGGAATGTCAGGAGGAATGAATGTTAGACGTAGGGAATGTCAGGAGGAATGGGAGCAGGTTAGTGTGTTAGGAGGTGTCTATTGACCTTACATTTAAACTCCTGGAGATTGTATCCGTCCGGGAAGCAATCATGTGGAATGGAATTCCACAGTCGTGATGTGCGAGGAAAGAAACTGTTCGAGTAGAAGTTGCGGTTTAAGATTATCTTAATATATTACACATCACATCTAACTTTCGTAAATGTAATTGTCTACTCTATAAAACGGTTAAAATTATTTCTTGCGCTGATAGCAGCCTGGCTATAATGATAAAATTTGATGTTGCACCTACGCTATTTACACTTATCTGTGAACCGCTATCACAGAGATGATGACGTCCTATTTGCTGATGTGGAGCAGGGGATATCTACTCGGAACGAGAAACCGAAGAGCCGAGTTCGAAAACTAGCCGAGTTCGAAAACTAGCCGAATTCTTTGCATTCATGTACGCACACATAACTTTGAGAAACGTATGAATCCGTCGCTTCACACAGAGCTATGGGTTAAATAGCAGAAATATTGTATTCTAGAGCCTTGGCTAGCAACCGTTTTACCACAGAACGTAATAATAACCTACTGAGGAAATATCTTTCTCCAAGTCAGTCATGTCTCTTTCGAGAGATGATCACCCAACCGTGTTGATTTTTTACGAACAGAATAAATTCTTTGACCCAAGCTCCTTAAACAGTAAATTATCATTTCAACACTCCAAACAGTAAAACATGAGTTTCTCGGGAAAGAAATAATCAGTTATTATGAGAAGATAAATTAATGTATCCAATATTTCACGGTTCTGGCATTGCTCCTTCATAGTCATCGTATGAACTCTTGTCACCGACGCTCGTAACCTCTAAAGAAGCAATGTAGTAATTGATAAGAAGAATTGAAATTAATACAGGCATAATTTCACAGCTCCAGTATCACGCCTTCTTAGACGAATGTGCACTATATAGAGGGGGAAATTTCATAAACAGCAGTTATTTACAGCTTCACGGTCCTCTGTTTACCGTGTAGAACGTACGTTTGGAGCGGTTACAAGATAGAACAATCTCACTTCGGGCTTATTTACATTACAATCTATGAAATATGATTTTCTCTGAAAGTGCACAATGACTCGGTCTGCTCGGGTTTCGGTCGGGTTTTAGTTCTAGGATTAAAGCACAACGGTTAATCTAGCTGCACTGAATATTAGTGAGACAGCAAAACAGGCCTGCCTGAGTATGGTATACATATATATATATATATATATATATATATATATGTATACCATATTATATATATATATGTATGTATACCATATATATATATATATATATATATATATATATGTATGTATGTATACCATATTATATATATATATATATATATATATATATGTATATAAACAAGATGATAATTTTACTCGTGTCGAAAACTTCCTCGAAAACTTTCACCAGAAGGAAGAAAATGGTTTAAAAAAAAGAAAGAGCTTAATACATGAACGTCAGCCAAAAGTGTTCGGACCGAGATCAGCACGAAGCCCAAAGAAAAAAGCCCGATACGAGTAATCATCTAACAGAAAGCGCTCAATACAGAAGTAAAGCGAAATAAATAGATAACACCTAATGAGCCAGACGAACCTACCTATGTTACACCTAAACGGATCGTCAGGGAAAGCTTTCCTTGACGATACGTTTAAGTGAAACGTACATAAGTTTAAGTGAAACGTAGATAAGTTCGTCTGGCTCATTAGGTGTTATCTATCTATCTATCTATCTATCTATCTATCTATCTATCTATCTATCTATATATATATATATATATATATATACTAGCATTATAGCCCGACTAGCAGTATAGCCCGGCGTGTCTCGGGTGTAATGAAAGCTTTAAAACTGATCCACGTTCCTGGAGCTCAGACTATTTGGACGTTGGCACGAAAGACTAAAAAGCAATAATTGTTTCCAGTTAAAGCGAAACTGTAAAATGAAAGAAAAATGAATGGATGTAAGTTAAATTTTGATTTCCTGGTAGCGATATCAAATAAGTTTTTTTCGTAGTAAAGTGAATTTTGAAGGCTAAATAAGTCCTCTGAGTAAATGGTATCATGGCTGACACTAAGAACTGCAATTATACCTACTTAGAGCCAAACCCGAAACAAAAACTAAAATAAAAGGGCTAAAAAAATACAGATATACAGGCAGATAAACAGACACACACAAACATCTTGCCATTTATTTATATATATTATCGATTTTCTGCACTGTTGTAAGAACTGCAACCTCGAAACTTTTGAATATCGTTTTTTCTGTATTTGTCTATGAATGTATCAAATTTGATTAAAATCGGACCACTCCTTCTATAACCCGTTTTTTTCTCGGGGGTACCTCGACACAAAACCTAACTAAAAACATTCGCAGACGCTTATAGTACAACTGTGTAAATTTTCAAGAAAACCATTTCAGCCGTTTCGGAGTCTATAGGTAACGGATACACACACAAACAGACACGCACATACACACACACAGACAAAGTATAGTTTAGAGAGGTATATATTGAAGAATTTTGTATTTATTCAGCAACACTTTAAACGAGGCAATTGTAAAAAAAACAAATCATTATATTGCTGAAGTAATTCAAAATTTCAAAATTTAATTTCGTTGGATAGCCATTTTAGCGAAAAAATTATTCCTTCTTTAGCAACGGTCGAAAACAAAAACTTTATTAGTTCAAATATGTTACAAAATATCTATACCGGAAAAAGTCCAAACACATATACAAACACAGGAAGTTAAAATTAGGGTGTGATTATATATATATATATATATATATATATATATATATATATATATATATATATATATGAATTTATCAGCACGACGTAAGAAAGGGGAAGAGCAGACACGATATTAGAAAACTTTACAATACGTCTGTAAAAATCAAAATTAACTCGTGTCACAGGAATACATATATAGGGGAGAATGTCAACCCGTGAAGACGAAGGGGATATATATATATATATATATATATATATATATATATATATATATATATGAATAAATAGCAGACAAGACAATAATAAAACTGAACTTTTTCTTACCGACTGTTTTTTTTATCTGACAGACATTTTCATAGCAACCGATTTTTTTTATTTTCACAGTGTATAAAAAGAAAGCAAAATGTAGTTTGTTATTTGAAATATATTTCAAATTAAAAGACTGTCATAAACGTTATCCATGTTAATTGAAATGTCAAGTAATATTACGTCACTCAGCATCTTCAAAAATCGTGATTTTAAGAAGATGCAAAAACTTTTTCACTGTGTCTTTTCATAACTTTTATTCTGTGTCGTGTCTCTTCTTTTTAGTTGATCACGGAATCTCCAAGGTTCTCCAAGTCATCCCTCCTCATTACATGTACCAGGAACCTCAACTGCCTTTTCTTGATGTTATTAGTTTCCTTTTCGTTTCCATCCTCTCTGAAACCTCATAGTAACTCAGACTTTCGGTCCATGTTATCCTCAGTATCCTTCTGTAAAACCACATTTCGGTTGCTTCAGGTAGTTCGTTCATCTTTGAGGAGATTGTCTAGAATTCACTGTCATATTGAAGAGTAGTCATCACATAACAATGCCGTACTCTCTTCTTTGTTTCAAGGAAAATGTCTCCTATGTCTCTACTCACCTTCTGGAATGTATCTTTGTCCATATTATTTCGCTTTCGGATCTTACTCTTGCACTTTCTATCCTTTGTTGGAACACTTGCCAGATATTAAAATTTCTATACCTGCTTGATTTTAGTATCTTCCGCTTCTAATTAGTATTTTAGTCCCTCTTTTTACTGATGACTATGCATTCAGTTTACTTCTAGTTTATTTGTACTCCTTTCTTTCTGCTAGTTTCTGTAGGAGGTCTTGTAGACTCCTTTCTGCATCTGCTATTAGTAATGTGTCATCTGTGTATCTTATATTGTTACGACCATGAATTCTAGGTCTGTCAGAACTGTATATATATATATATATATATATATATATATATATATAAAAAGAATCACAAGATAGCCAAAACCTACCGCGGTTTCACACAACGGCCGTTCTACTTTTGCTTTCCATTTGTACTTTTGCATTTGTTTGTATTTGTATCGAGCACTTTTTCTTCTTTTTTTGTGGTTGGTTCCGTTTGGGGTTTTTTTCTTTACTGCGGAGTATCGTATGTCTTGTCTTTATTCCGCGGATTTCTTTTTTCTCCCCCCTCTTATCCAACGCCTTAGTGCGACGGATGTTAACGGAATTAGATTCTGTCGGTTATTCTTTTTTCTTAAAGTTTATCTTTGTATAAAGTTAGGATTTAGATACTTACAGAGTCTGTTTAGTTATTATTTTGAATATATATATATATATATATATATATATATATATATATTCTTGTTTCTAAACTTTTTAGCTTTACAATCCTAGTTTACAAGACTGAGATAATGGTGTTCTTGGCATTTTTCAAAATTTCAGTTTTTTGCATAAAGTTTTCTATTATATCGAAAAGTGAAATCAATCATTTGATACTCGCTTCTTTGCTTATCTATCACAATCAGCTCTCACAACCATGCTTCAATGGCATGGATATTTTAAACAGAGAGATTCTATAATAGTATATGACTCTGTTTTTGACTAATACTCATGGTAATAATGTTTCATACTGAAGCCAAATTTGCAGCAAAGTTCGGAATGTTTCGCAGTGATTAATTTTCTCATCAACTTGTCTTCGCATCCTGCATTTGTTTTCTCCTCGAGATTTGTCTTCGTCTTGATTTATTTCCCTTTGATTGCCTGAAGAAATGCAGTCACGGTTAATATTATCATTATTATTATTATTATTATTATTATTATTAGTAGTAGTAGTAGTAGTAGTAGTAGTAGTAGTAATAAATGTAGTAGAAGTATCAACAGTAGTAAAAATAGTAGAAGTAGTACTATTTTCTATTCGGTTTTGAGATTTGATTTGTTTTCTCTTTATCTCAAATTGAAGTCGACTTTTACTAAAAAGTATTTTCCTTCGGTTTAATATTTTCTTTATATTTAATGATTCTGCCATCACACATGATTTACAATACAAATGTAACTTTCAGTGTTCAAAATAATTGTATTTCTTAAAGTTCCTTCTTTGTTTTAATTTTTAACACTCATATTTTCTTTCGTCATTACATTTTTCAATGTATTATTTAACCATGTTTATCTTTCATGCAAGCCTGATTTCCAATTCACATATTCTTAGTCTCGTCCGTCTACAAAAATATCCATTATAAATTTTTAAAAAGTTAATTGATTCACTTCCAGTTTATTTTTGCCGCAATTTTATTAATTCCTGTTTCCTTCCTTCCTTCCTTCCTTCCTTCCTTCCTTCCTTCCTTCCTTTCATTCAGTCTTCGTTTCATTCATTCCTTTTTCCTTTATGTTATTCATTACTTCATTCCCATCATTCATTGATTTCTTCTATTCTAACTTTCTTTTTATTCCTACCTTTCATATTTAATTCCTTTTTTTCCTTCGTATCTTTTATTGATTTTTTCCTTTATTTCATTAATTCCTTCCTTTTTTCATTTCTTTTTCCTTCTACAATTTCATTTTTCTTTCCTTCATTCGTTTCTTTCACCTATTCTAACCTTTCTTTCTGTCATTAATTTCTTCTTTTCCTTTTTCCTTTAATTTCTTCCTCCTTTGTTTCCACTTTTTTCATTGATTAATTTCTTTTTTCCCTTTGATTCATTTCTCCCTTTTTCTCCTTCCTTTTATTCCGTCCATTTATCTATTCTTTCCTTCCTTTCTTTTTTAAATTCCTTTTTTAGATTTCTTTCATTTTTCCTGCCTACTTTTTTTCCTTAATTTTGTCATTCCGTCCTTCCTTATATTTTTAATTCATTTTTCGTTCCCTCATATTTGTCCTTTATTTCTTCCATTCTTTCAATCATACCTACCCTTTTTTTTCCTTTCATTCATTCATTCTTTTATTACACTTGAATTTTTCCTTCTTTAAATATTTTTTGCCTTTCTTGCTTTAATTATATTTTTCACTCCTTCGTCTCTAAATATATTCAAAATTTTCTTGTAATTCATTCTCTCCACTTTGTTCATTCGCATGCTCTTATTCCTTCATTCCTTTATTTGTATACGAATATCCTCCTTCCTTTTAGAATTCACACGTTTATTTTTTATCAATGTTTCTTTCTCTCTATTTTCTACGTCTTTTGTTACTGTAATGTCTTCATTCATTTTTCACGCCCTCACTTCAGATTTCCGAGTAAACATGGACGCAAATCGATTGACGCCGCGCTATTTCCCGCTTTCCGTCTTTGGCATTTCCGCTCTTTAAAAGTGACAGCAACCATCTTAGTTTATTAGTATCAGTTAAAAATATATATATATCAAGTTGAAAACATTCTATATTTAAATTTCTCTTATGTCGTCATTATTCATTTTTATTAGTTAAAGTCAACAGAATCTGCAATAAAGTAGAAGAATATATAAGGTACCAGATGATTTAGCCGAGTCGCATGAAAATTGATAAAGGCTAATACTTTCGATACAACTATCCTTTCTTAAGTTTGGCCTTGGACTTTTAGTAAAGCGGAGAAAAATATAGGTTTTCCTGTTAACTCATAAGTATTCTTCGACTTTCAGTCAGCCAGCTGAAGGCTATCCGTGATACACGCTTTGGGCAATCATGTCTCGAAAGAGTCTGATTGGGCAGAAGATTATCCCGTAGTAGGTTGCCAGTGCTTTCTGTGGTAGATTTGTTGCCAGCCAAGGCTATAGAACCGAGTCTATCCTATTATTTAACCCTTAACTGGAGGGAAGAGACGAATTTAATACCTTTCTAAAGGGTATTTCTGAGTACGTGAATGCAAAGAATTCAACTGGAATTTGAACTTGGATCCCCGATTTGTCGTTCCGAGTCGTTATCTCCTGCACCACAATGATTTTTGTAATAAAAATACATACACACAAATATGCATACATATGTATATACACAGTTCGATGGATAAATTTTCGTTTAAATTTCGCAAAAATTAAAATAACAGTCATATCTCATTTTAGTAGATATATTCACCAAAATAGACATAAAATACTAAAGGGTTACTTTACATCAATAAAATCATCATTGACTAAAACAACGGCCTCCAGAGGACTTCGGAATCTCCTGCATCTTTTCTGAGTAGTCTCCTTTTATTAAATTGTTGAATGCTGCCATCATCCTTGTTTTCAGTTAATCTTTGGAGTTTTGTTGGGTTTTCGCTCAACTGGGCCCTGCACATAATAATCAAGGGTGTTGCAGTCTTAGGAGTTGGGTGGCCAGATTGAAATAGTGATGTGCTTTGCAAGGATTGTTTGACAACCACCACTAGTTTCTCCGGCTTGTGTGGTATAATTCAGAGTCTTGTTTCTACGCTTAAATTTACCATTTTGGTATGGGGCAGCGCTACCTTCTCAAGGACTTTGATGTAAATCTCTATGTTGAATCTGAAGGCCTCGCCAACAAATTCCGGAGTTCTTTTCTGATTAGAATGATCAGAATGAGTTTTGCGAGCATTGCCATCACGATTAGACTCATCCAACTCGTTCCAAAACCTCTGCTCTCTCCTCAGATTGACAGCGAAATATGCTGAAATATTCGTATGAAATCTTCTAGAGCAATTCTAAGCAGTCAGTCAGTTAAGTGCCATACGTGAAACACGCTTGGGCGATCTTGTCTCGAAAGAGACATGACTGACTGGGCAGAAGATTATCCCGCAGTAGGTTGTCATTGCTTTCGGCGGTAGACTGGTTGCCTGCCAAGGCTATGGAACCCAATCTGTCCTGTTATTTAACCCATAACTGGAAAGAAGAGACGGATTAATACCTTTCCCAAGGGTACTTGCGCGTAAGTGAATGCAATGAATTCAACTGGAATTCGAAATCGGCTCTCCGATTTCTCGTTCCGAGTCGATATCCACTGGATCACCACGCACATCCTTCTAAGCAGTACATCATTCATTTTTCAATTTTCTAGAGGAGTGCATTTTACTATAGTGATCATTTTCTCACATAAGTCGCCCAACTGACCCTACTATACTCTGCGGTTGACAAAATTAAAAATAAAGCAAGCGCATGCCTCAAGTAAAAAAGTGTAAAAAGAATTTTTTTTTTTTTTTGCTTGTAACGTATGTTTTCTTTGAGGACTTCTTCTGACTAAATTTATTATGTTGTTGCCTTTACAAACACGTTGAAACGAGGGATGCTGGGAATTTTAATTTTTTAATCTTTATTTATTTATTTATTTTATTTACCTAGGCGATTTTATTTATGTTTTTTTTTCTCTTTCTATTTTTCTTTTTATCACTTTTTTTAGTTTCATATGACACACTGTGATGATAGAGGTCTTGACAGGAACGTTAGAAATGAAGCAAATTTGCGTTAGATGACTTTGCGATCTAAGTCCTCTCTCGACATTTACGTCGTAAACAATTGCTTTCTTCTTTAATCACTGTATCAATTTTATATGTCTCTGTGTGTATGTGTGTGTAGTTAGACAACATATCCTTATTTAAACAGTTTTTATCTAAACCTAAACTTATTTATAAATGGAACTTGGCCTGTGTATGTGTGTGTGTTACCGTTACCTATAGACTCCGAAACGGCTGAACCGATTTTCTTGAAAATTTACACAGTTGTATTTTAATGGTCTGCGAGTGGCCTTAGCTAGGTTTTGTGTCGAAGGTACCCTCGATAAATATCGAAAATCGATAATCGAAATAAATCGGGTTATATAAGGAGTGGTCCGATTTTAATCAAATTTTATACACTCATAGACGAATACAGAAAAAACGATATTCAAAAGTTTCGAGGTTGCAGTTCTTAGAATAGTGCAGAAAATCGATAATATATATATATATATATATATATATCAGGCAAGATGTTTGTGTGTGTGTCTGTTTATCTGCATGTATGTCTGTATTTTTTCAGGATTTTTATTTTAGTTTTTGCTTCAGGTTTGGCTCTAAGTAGGCATAATTGTAGTTCTTAGTCTCAGCCATGATACCATTTACTCAGAGGACTTATTTAGCCTTCGAAATTCAGTTTACGACGAAAAAAATCTTATTTGATATCGATACCAGGAAATCAAAATTTTGACTTACATCCATTCATTTTTCTTTCATTTTTCGGTTTCGCTTTAACTGGAAACAACCATTGCTTTTTTGTCTTTCGTACCAACGTCCAAAGAGTCTGAGCCCCCAAGATCATGGATTAGTTTTGAAGCTTTCATTACACCCGAGCAGCGCTATACTGCTAGTTTAATAATAAAAACATATTGTGCTTATTAATGTTTATAAGGAACCTTTGCACATCTTTGATAAGATTTTGTTGTTAAGATTAAATTCACCAAGAAATACCCTGTAGTTTATTTTTCACCCAAATATTGTCGATTTTTTCATGATCATCTTCGGATTATTTATAAATTATAACTGCAAGAAATATGCATTCTGTTCAATCAAACGTCTGAAATCATCCTGCAAATATATAAATCTACGGTGCACCCGTGCATTGAATACTGCTGTCATATCTGGACGGGTGCTCCGGCTATCCACTTAGGGGTCCTTGAAAAAATCCAATGGAGAATCTGTAATGTGATCGATCCCGACTTGGCAGCACAGATTCAGTCACTTTCTCACCGGTGCAATGTGGCTTCCCTCTGTCTCTTCTACAAATACTTTCACGGTTTCTTCTCAGTCACTTAACTGCCATATATGATACACGCTTGGGCGATCATGTCTCGAAAGAGACATGACTCACTGGGCAGAAGATTATCCCGCAGTAAGTTGCCATTGCTTTCTGCAGTAGACTGATCGCCGAACAAAGCTACAGAACCCAATCTGTCCTGGTATGTAAACTATAACTGGAGGGAAGAGACGGACTAATACCTTTCCCAAGGGTATTTACGCGTAAGTGAATGTAAGTGAATGTAAGTGAATCCGAGCCGATACCCACTGCACCACAATGCACATCCGGGTTCTTCTCAGATTATCTTAACTCCCTGGTGCCTCTCTATATATGAATTTAACCGAGTCACAAGATTATCAACTAAGTCCCCTCCTTATACTGTAAAATTAATAAAATATATAGGCAAATTCTACTCTATCAGCTTCTTTTCTCGCACTTCCCGCCTGTAGAATTCCCTTCCGTTTACTTGCTTCCCCGACAGCTACAATCTCCAAGAATCTAAATATAAAATCAATAGTCATCTCTTATCTCACTAACTTTCATAAGTATTCTCATTCTTCTCTTACTAACTTCCTGACATCCCCTACAACCTGTCACTCTTTCTCATAACTTTCCGCCTATGAAACCCCTTGCATAACAATAGTAGTAAAAATCATTGTTTGGGACGATACCATTATAAACAAAATGGCTATTTTTTAAAGCTCTCTGTTATATGTAGTTTAGATCTTTTTAGCAACATAAACTCTTCAGTATAAGGGAACTGGCCGGAACTTGGTTGAAAAGAAAAATTGTATTAAATCTTTCTTAAGTGCACTACCATACATTTCTTTTATACTCGTAATAGTTTTTATTGTTGCTTTGATGATTGCGATACAAATAACCCTGAGAATAGGAAGTACATGGGTAGGAATAATCTACGGCGACTTTTTTAACATCAAAAAAACGATTAGAGATGCATAAGGAATCAGTATAAAAATTAATAGTCATAATATGTCTACATTATTCATGAAACATGTCTTATTGAAGATATGCTGTTTAAATATAAAATTTTAAAATCATTTTAAGATGTTCGTTGTGGTACAGAGGATATCGGCTTGGAACGACAAATCGGGGAGCCGAGTTCGAATTCCATTTGAATTCCTTAGATTCACTTACGCAAAAATACTCTTGGGAAAGGTATTAATCCGTTTCTTCCCTACAGTTATGGGTTAAATATTAGGGCAGATTGGATTCTATAGCCTTGGCTGGGAACCAGTCTACCGCCGAAAACAATGGCAACCCACTGCGACATAATCTTCTGCCCAGTCTCTGTGGAGACATGTTTGCTTAAAGCGTGTATCACTTTCATGACTGTATTGACTGCCTGTACATTGGAATCTTCTCCATCATTGTTATTCTTTATAAATATCTGAGATTGTCTGGGAAAAACTGGATTTATGACTGCTACATATGGTTTTTAACTGACAATTACAGCCTGATCGTAGGCAGCGGAATAATGACCCTTTATTTATAAGAAGAATCAACAGTTAATTTCATTCCAAATACGTTACACGTAAACGGATAACCATATCTAACAATGCGAATCTGCAGATTTTCTAAATATTTATGTCAAAGAAGCTTACTGACTTTGGCTCTTTGTTTAGGGCAAAGAGAGTTAGGGTGTATGGATAACAAAGACGTGAATGTTAAACGTGGAATTATATAGAAGGAATTAGAAAGATATTGACTGAAGTCGATAAGAATGAAAAACGGAACAAGGAGTGTGTTTTTTGTTTAGCGGTATATCAAATTCTATCTGTTAGTTAATGCTGAAATCTAAAAGTTTTGAACACAATTTTCTGGCTTCATCTAAATATATTTTAACAGAATTGTATGCCTTCAGCTACAGATAAAATGTATTACTGGTTATTTATTTTGGTTGTTTACTTTATTTTGTTTAATGGGAAACCAACATATAGTGATTATTTAATGCAGAAATGTAAATATTAGCAATACAATTTTATGGTTTCAACTAAATATACTTAGAGCGCAATTTTATACCTTCGACTGCATATAATATGTATTGTCTGTTATTTATGTAGTAGAAGTCTATCAATACCTTTATAGGTTATTTAATGCCGAAATCTAATAATTTTGAACACAATTTGGTGGTTTCAACTAAATATGTTTTGAACGCAATTGTATGCCTTTAGCTACAGATAAAATGAATTGTTGGTTATTCATGTTCCTTGGTTGGTTGATTTTGTTAAGCGGAATAACAACCTATAGGGGTAATTTAATGTCGAAACTTAAATATTTCGAACACTTATAAACTGCGTCTAGAGATTATATGCAAAAGAGTATTGTTAATTATTTTATGTAAAATCAATATATATGTGTCATACAATAAGATAATTTGTACTATTATGTATAGCGAGTAAGCATGAAAACAATTAAGTCCCAATTTTCAATTTCAGATTGATATTTAGTATTTTTTCAGCAATTATAGCAATTTACAGTGGCAAGAGATTATTTGCAAGAACTAGAATTTAGTATTATGGCTCGTAGAAAAGAACTAACAATGAATGAAGAGAACTATATAATTAAAGGAATTAGCAAATGAAAGTCTTCGCTTCAAATTTCTAAGGATGTGAAAAGGGATCATCGAACAATCAAGAAAATATGCCAAATGGGAATTCAACCAAGGAAAAAAGTCTCGGGCTGAATTCAGGAATTTAACAAAGCGAGATCTATCACACATCGGAAGAGAATTAATAAGAAACCCAAATGCGTCAAGTGCGTTCATATTTGAGGCCGCTGGAGCTCCTATGGTGTCAAGGGAAACAAGGTGTAAAGTATGAAGGAAGTTTGCTGATGTAAAAAATCAAATAAAAAAACCCTTTTTAACAAAAAACATAAGGAAAGATTGCAGTGGGCAAAAAATACATGAAAACTGATTCCAGTAAAGTGTTTTTTACATACGAATCAAGGATCACCCTCGATGGACCCGATGGAAGGGCTCGAGGATGGTTTTGCAAGCAACATGACTCAAGAAAATTTTTTTAACTCTGACAAGACGGCGTTGGGATCATGATATGCGCTGGGATTATTGGTAATGAGCTCGAGGGTCTATTTAAATCGAAAGCCGCGGTTAAAATGAATTCCAAAAATTACTGTAATTTTCTAGAGCAATATTTCTTTGAATGGCTTGATAACCAGTCTTTAGCTAAACAGATCTATGATCTTTATGCAAAGCAACACAGCAAGTCATGAATCAAAGTTTTAAAAATTTACACAGTTGTACTATAAGAGTCTGCGAGTGTTCTTAGCTAGGTTTTATGTCGAGGGACCCCCGATAAATATCGAAAATCGATAATCGAAAAAATCGGGTTATAGAATGAGTGGCCCGATTTTAATAAAATTTGATACACTCATAGACAAAGACATAAGAAACGATATTCAGTTTCAGGGTTGCAGTTCTTACAATAGTGCGGAAAATTGATAATATATATATATATATATATATATATATATATATATATATATATATAAGGCAAGATGTCTGTGTGTGTGTGTCTGTCTATCTGCCTTTATGTCTGTATTTTTTTCAGCCATTTTATTTTAGTTTTTACTTCGGGTTTGGTTCTAAGTAGGTATAATTGTAGTTCTTAGTCGCAGTCATGATACCATTTATTCAGAGGACATATTTAGCCTTTAAAATTTTGTTTACGAAGAAAAAAACTTATTTGATATCGATACCAGGAAATCAAAATTTGACTTACATCCAATCATTTTTCTTTCAGTCTACGGTTTTGCGTTAACTGGAAACAACTATTGGTTTTTAGTCTTTCGTGCCAACGTCCAAAGAGTCTGAGCTCCAGTACCATGGATTAGTTTTAAATCTTTCATTACACCCGAGCAACGCCGGGCTATAATGCGAGTATTTTATAGTACAATAACCAACAATATCTTTTACAGTAAAATAACCAACAATACTTTTTATAGTAGAATGATCATCAGTATATTTTATTGTAGACCTGGCTCGAAGTTGCTTAAATTTAGTAGTCGTTCTGTATTCGTAAATCTGAAGAATTGTAAACGTAACAACACAAATACATATTGCTTTTTTAAATAATAAATGAAGTTTACAATCTGAAACAATGTAATCATGATAACATGTAGATGGAAAATCTCAGTTCTACATTCAAAGCTCTCTTTTCAATCAGCATTTACACAGAAAACATGATCGCACCAGCTGACATTAAAGTAAAAGGAGAAAAAAGACCGCCACATATTGATTCAACCACATAGGTTAAAGTCCCAGGTCAAATTCAGACATTGAAAAATAAATGCGAGTATTCAAGGCAGGTCTCTTGTGCATAGGCCAAGAATTCTATGCACCAAAGTTAATAGGCATTGTCAGATAGGCCAATGTAGACGATCAGGCCGAGTGTATGGCAAACCGATCGCATTCATGGATTTCATCACGAGAGAAATAAAGCAGGCGAATTTTTCATGGTTCGGGTATTGCGTAAACATTGCCACAACAATCGATGTTTATGAATGGGAAATACGCGCCAAACGAAAAATCAACACAATGTAAACTCCGACGAGAATGTTACATAAAAAATCATGCCTACGGTTTTTTTTAAAAAAATACCCTACAAAAAATACAGACTAGAAAACCCATTTCAAAATCATCACTTCATACAATCTAGGAATGTTTTACTATTTTGAAGCAATGTTATCAGCTTCATACAGTACCTTGGCGTAGTGTAATGGTTAGCAAGCTTGTCTCGCTTTAACCTATTACAACTGAGTATTGAGATCGATCCTCACTGGGTACCCAATACTTCCGGCCTTTTGGGCACTTCAACGTGGTGTAATGGTTAGCAAGATTGACTAGCTAAAACCTGTTACAAATCACTAGAGAGTTCGATCCTCACTGGGTACCCCATGCTTTCAGCCTTTTGAGCATCTGAACGTGGTGAAATCGTTAGCAGGCTTGTCTCGCTATAACCTATTAAAAATGAGTAGTGAGATCGATCCTCACTGGGTACCCAATACTTCCGGACTTTTGTGCACGTCGACCTTGTGCAATGGTTAGCAAGCTTGTCTCGCTTTAACCTATTACAACTGAGAAGTGAGATCGATCCTCACTGGGTACCCAATACTTCCGGCCTTTTGGGCACTTCAACGTGGTGTAATGGTTAGCAAGATTGACTAGCTAAAACCTGTTACAAATCACTAGAGAGTTCGATCCTCACTGGGTACCCCATGCTTTCAGCCTTTTGAGCATCTGAACGTGGTGAAATCGTTAGCAGGCTTGTCTCGCTATAACCTATTAAAAATGAGTAGTGAGATCGATCCTCACTGGGTACCCAATACTTCCGGACTTTTGTGCACGTCGACCTTGTGCAATGGTTAGCAAGCTTGTCTCGCTAAAACCTGTTGCAACTCACTTGTGATTTCGATCCTCACTGGGTACTCCATACTTTCGGCCTTTTGGGCACTCAATGTGGTGTAACGTTTAGCAAGCTTGTCTCGCTAGAACCTATTACAACAGAGTAATGAGTTCGATTCTCACTGGGTACCGCATACATTCGCACTTGTGGGCACCTCGACGTGGTGTTATGGTTAGCAAGTTTGTTACGCTAGAACCTGTTACAACTGAGTAGTGAATTCAATCATCACTGGGTGCCCAATGCATTCGGCCTTGTGCCGCATCTAAGCGGTGCTTAAAAAATTATTATCAGTTTCATAGATATCAAATAAAATGCAACTATAATTGTCGGTCATCACCGGGTGTATTTTTTATTTTTTATAATTATTCATCCTGTCTGATTCAAATTCACTAAGCCTCCTTTCCTCCTTAGGTAATTTCTACTGTCTCTTTCTGATTTTAAGCTTATGGTGTCCCTGCTATTCATCTTGAGGGAGGATCTGCAATATAATCCACCCTGACTTGGTAACCCGTCTTCAGTCACTTTCTCACCGGCGTGATGTGACTTCCCTCAGTCTTTTCGAGTATTTTCATAGCAACTGCGCTGATGGGCATTTTTCTCTTGTACCTCGACTACATGTATTTATCCGTGATACTTGATTAGCATAAAGGCCTCAGTTTTTCCTGTCGTACTAGTTAAATGTAACCGCCTATTCTACACTAAGAGCTTCTTTACTCGTACTTCATGTTTGAACTCAATTCTTTTTGTATATTTCCATGATAGTTACAATCTCTAAAAGTTTAAATATAACATCAATTACCAATTTTCATCTACTTGATTCCCATCCAGTTCTGATTTCTTTGGCATTCCCTGTAACTTTTTAATTCTCTCACTGTAGTCCCCTACGCTCCAGTGGCATTTCTGTTTTGCTTTGGGTTAAATATTTATATAAAAAACGTGTCCTTGTATTTTGATTTCGATCTACTCTTCCTTGTTTCTTAGACGCACCTTCTATAGAATTTTTCTATAGACCAACATCTCTATTTCTTCAAGTTTCTTTTCCACTTGAGAATTCCTGGCTCTGATTATAAACAATGTCAGATAGCAAGTCTTCTTATCAGGACATTGAAAGATTTTAGTAGCATGGAACTAACTCTTAATTGCTGTGAGTTTAGCCTGATCCGGGGTAGAAGCATCTGTTAGGGTCCCGGATATAGGAAAGTACTGAATCCCCAAAAATAACAAAAAAATGTAAAAGTATAAGAATACAGTAAAAAGTCCTAGTAAATATTTATATGAAATAAATTACCAAAAATCTACCATCCGCCCGTGTATTGAATACTGCTGCCACATCTGGTCGGGTGCCCCTGCTAATCTCCTCGGGCTTCATAACAAAATACAACGGAGAATCTGTAACGTAATCGATACTGACTTGGCGGACCGGCTGCAACCATTATCACACCGGCGTGACGTGGCTTCCCTGTGCCTCTTCTATAAGTACTTTCACGGCTTCTGCTCCGATGAACTTAGGTCATTGGTGCCACATAGGTACGAATTTACACGAGATACTAGATTAGCAAATAGGTTCCACCCTTTTATAGTTAAAAAGATAAGATGTAACCGTAACTTCTACTCCAATAGCTTCTTTTCTCGCGCTTCTCTTCCACATGCCTGCTTCCCCGACAGCTACAATCTCCAGGAGTTTAAATGTAAGGTCAATAGACACCTCCTAACACACTAACTGACATGTATTCTCTCAAACACTCTCACCATCTAACCAACCCTCATTCTCGGTATCCTTACCCGTCTATCACCTTTCCTCTGACATTTCCTATATCTAACCATGCTTTTCCCATCACTTTCCCGCCCCTCTGTAACACCCGGCGCAATAGTGGCAGTGGAATGCCTTGCTCGGGGTGAAACGATTAAAAAAATAAATTACCAACAATATATAGTAGATTTAGCAACAATACATTTTAAAAGCAAACTAACCAGCAATTTACTTTACATTAGAATTAGCAACAATACATTTCTAAATAAAACCAGTTCATTTTGTCGTAGAATTAGCAACAATACATCTTACAGCAAACCAACAGTTCATTCTACAGTAGAATTATCAGCGACACATTTTTAAACCAATTTAATCAGCAATTAATGTTATAGCAAAATTAGCAACAATACATTTTAAAGCAAACTAGCCAGCAATTCATTTTATAGTAGAATTAGTAGCAATAATTTTAAAGCAAACTAACCAACAATTTATCTTATAGTAGAATTAGCAGCAATACATTTTAAAGCAATTTAATCAGCAATTACTTTCATAGTAGTATTAGCAGCAATAAATTTTAGCAAAATAACCAACAATACATTTTTCTGTAGCTGAAAGCTTACAACTGTTCAATATCTATATATTTAAGGCAATGAATTATGTTTGAAATATCTATATTTCAGAATTAAATAACCAATAAGGGTGTAGAGATACTGCTTAAAGAAAAAGACATATGTGTGGAAATAGCCAAGCATTTAATGCGATATAAGAGTACTGATATTTCTTTATTTCTAGCAAAGTTTTCCTGATTCATAATAGTTTGCTTAGCTTTGGAAAATAATTTTTCTGTGTTCCGATGAGTTAATGTATTGTGTGTTTAAGCAGTTATCTTTCTTTCATGCAATTTTCTTTAAAACTGATACACAAGTGCTGTGTTTAATTTTTATATATATATATTTTTTTTGTGATCTTATATTTATTTTTCTCTGCAGTACATAAATTATATAAAAATTGTCCAAACTTTTTATTTATCCAAGCGCTTTCGGTTATACGTTTAGACATTATCAAGAATGAATTTTATTTTACATTTAACTCAGTACATTCCTGTAAGTCAACATGCATACATTAAACAGTCTATATAATAATGGAATTATTATTGATTGACTACAATCTTGATTAAAACTAACGAACAGTATAATACTAATTATCTGCATAAGTCTATGTGAATTCTTGGAATTAGTGTCTACGTGATGGCAGCCTTAGACACAGAAAAATTAATTAATTCTGCCCGTCACACTTGTAATGTCTACAAGAGTCTCATATATCATTGTAAACATTAATCTTTAACAAGTTTTGACTTGCTGCTCTGACGAAATATAAAATCATCTCATGAATCTATTTGTGATATACAACAAGTAAAATATTGTTCAAAATAATCCGATGCCTATAAACAGTAAAATTTCTAGCAGTGTATTGTTTAAAGATCTCGAGCTCCTGGTCTAAAAAAAAAAATTTATAATGTTATATTAAATTCAGATTATTGTATATAATATACAGGCGCATTTGTGACGTAAAGTTATTTATTATTTGCCCGCTTACGCGAACGAAATGTAATTCCATTCCGATTCGCTATTGTATTTTTTTATAATCCTATCACCCCTTATACTGCCTTTGTTGTGCAGGGGGGTACAGAGGAGCAAAGTTATGAGAAAGAGTCACAGGTTATAGGGCGTTTCAGGAAGTGGTAAGAGAAAGATAAAAATACTGATGAGAGTGGAGTGGACGGACAAAGAGCATAAGAGAAAGAATGCAGGTTAATGAAATAGGAGATGACTATTGACTCTAGATTTAAATTCTTGGAGATTATAGCTGTCAAGGAAGTAAGTAAATGGAAGGAAATTCTACAGGCGGCAGGTGTGAGAAAAGAAGCTACTGGAGTAGAATTTGCGTTTACATTTTATGGGTTTTAGGTGGGACCTAGTTGCTAATCTTTTACTTGAGTAATTTCGTATATAGGGGGCACCAGGGAGTTAAGTTCATCAGAGCAGAAGCCGTGAAAGTAGTTGTAGATGAGACACAGGGAAGCCACATTGCGCCGGTAAGAAAGTGACTGTATCCGAGCTGCCAAGTTGGCATCGATCACATTACAGATTCTTCGTTGTATTTTGTCAAGGACCCCTAGGGGGATAGCAGGAGCACCCGACCAGATACAGTAACAGAACCAGATTAGTAGGTGCAGAATGTGCGTTGCGGTGTATTGAATATCAGCTCGAAACAAGAAATCGGAGATCCGAGTTCGAATTCCAGTTGAATTCGTTGCATTCACTTACGCACAAGTACCATTGGGAAAGGTAATAACCCCTTACTTCTCTCTCCAGATACAGGTAAAAATAACAGGAAAGATTTGTTTCTATAACCTTCGTTGGAAATCAGTCTACCACAGAAAGCAATGGCAACCTACTGCAGGAAAATCTTCTGCCCAGTCAGTCATGTCTCTTTCCAGACATGATCGATCAAAGCCTGTATCAGGTATGGCACTTAACTGACTGAATATAATAGTTGAAAACATGATTAAGGCATCTACTTGGTATGAAGTGGAGGATTAGTTTTATATTGTTATGAAGGAATAAACTGATCTCCCACTAATTGCTACTTAATAGTATAATACATCTTTTCACCCTCTAGCTATGAGTGAAATAATAGGACAGATTGGGTTCTATAGCCTTGGCTAGCATCCAGTCTACCACAGAAAGTAATGGCAACCAACTGCGGGAAAATCCTCTGCTCAGTCAGTCATGACTCTTTCCAGACATGATCGATCAAAGCCTGTATCAGGTATGGCACTTAACTGACTGAATATAATAGTTGAAAACATGATTAAGGCATCTACTGGGCATAAAGTGGAGAATCAGTTTTATATTTTAATGAAGTAAGCTGATCCCCAACTAATTGCTACTTAATAATATAATACATCGCTTCCTCGTCTAGCTATGAGTCAAATAACATGACAGCTTGGTTTTATAGCCTTGACTGGCAACCAATCTACCGCAGAAAGTAATGGCAACCTACTGCCCGAAAATCCTCTGCCCGGTCAGTCATGTCACTTTCGAGAGATGATCGGCCTAGCGTGATTGGGTTGTGGATAAAATAAGTTATCGCTTACCATACAAGCTACACTTTTCTTCCAGTTGATGGACATTAAAACATATAGTTTATATGCAAATTACTGGCATTTGTTGTATTTTGATTAGTGTTACTACAAAAGAATATAGTCATATATATAGTTACTAGCAATATAGCACGGCGTTGCTCGGGTCTATTGAAAGCTTTAAAACTAATCCATGGTCCTGGAGCTCAGACTCAGCCTAAAGAATATTTGTGTGAAGTTTGGTGAGAATCGGATAAAAATTGTGGATTTGTATAAAAGACATACAGACAGATAAACAGACACACATCTTGCCTTATCGTCGATTTTCTGCACTATTGTAAGAACTGTAACCTTGAAACTTCTGAATATCGTTTCTTATGTCTTTGTCTATAAGTGTATTAAATTTGATTTTTTCCTTTATCGATATTTATCGGAGGTACCTGGAAAACAAAACCCAGCTAAGAACACTCGCAGACGCTTATAGTACAACTGTGTAAATTTTCAAGAAAGTCGGTTCAGCCGTTTCGGAGTTTAGAGGTAACGGACACACACACAGACACACACACACACGCAGACAAAGTTCCATTTATAAATAAATTTAGATATATTTATATAAAGAATACAGTGTAACACAATTCCCTGTTAGAAGCATCAGTATTCAAATTTTGGAATGTCTCTTTCGCTAGTTTTCTCATAAAGATGATGGTGTGTCTACCTAAAGAATGATGGTTAGAAAGATACTTTAGCGTACGAAAATATCGGCCAATTCTTTCGCTTTAGCTAATATATGGTTTCTATTTTACAATAATCGGTAAATGTTCGTTTTAATTTCCTTCTTTCCCCCCACCTTCAATTTTATCCAAAATAGTATTAATTCTGTGCAAATGTATATGCTGAACTCAAATCAACAATTAGTTATTGAAGAAATTTAACTTTTTTGCTTTGAAAGTCCATAAAAAAATGAACTATATCTTGCACTTTGTTCTCTCCCGTAACTCTCCAGAAGTCATGTAATTAACTGCAGAATGACGTTCTACGTAGGCAGAAATTTTGTTTGGAATTTTGGTCAGTTTTCTAAAAGTTCCGGCGATGTTCTTCGGCTAATGAAAGTAATAAGCGTAGAAATACAATAGCGCATTGCTTTCATTCCCGGAAGTACATCGCCGGAAGTATCACTAAATGAAGAAAAATCGCCAAAAGTTCTGCGAAAATTTGTTTACACGAGCAGTATGTCATTCCGCAGTTAATTACATGACTTCATTAGAGTTATGAGAGAGAAAAAGTGCAAGATATAGTTCGTATTTTTATGGATATTTAGATAAAAAAGGTAAGTTTCTTCAATAACTAATACTTGATTTGAGTTCAGCATATACATTTGCACAGAGATAATGCTATTTTGGATAGATTTGAAAGGGAAAAGCGAAGGGAATTAAAACGAACATTTACCCAATAATCATAATGGATTATTGAAGCCATATATGTACATGAAGCTGCTCATCCATCATCTTTTCGACTTGATAGTATGCAAATTTATTGCCACACATTGTAGGAAGACTTATTGTCCACTCTGCAGAACCATCCGTACAGGAAGAACAAGGTAAGTCTATTTGCTGCCCTATCGGTATTAGAAATTTTCATTTGAGCTTCTGTTTTAATTTCAATCATTCTCAATTAATAACGAAGACACACCATTCTATTTACACTTACTTCATTCTTGTATAAGATGTTAAGAAAAATATACCTCTTCTACTTTGTGTGCAAGGTATGGTATTTTGAACACTAAATTAATAACCTATCCAATTAAATGTCATTCGTTATCTATCCTTCCTATCTTCCTACTTATTTTTTACTTTTGACCACTAAATCTTTTATTCATTTCACTCACATTATGGAGCATTATCATATCAGTTGCAACCATCTACCATGGATGGCATTAGAATGTGTTCATGACTTCGGGGAAATAATTCAGATATATAAATTTAAAAAGTTTGAGAAGATACTTCAAGCATAAGATAAAATCTCAACCCGAAAAATGAAGGCTTAGTGGAATAGTAAATGATGTCTTCCAAAAATAAGCAAAGTACAAAGAAGTAGGAAAATATAGAAAAATTAAATAAAAAGAACTGAATTTAGAAAATGGTTAGATGTAACCGTAATTTCTATGCTAAATGTTTCTTTTCTCTCACAAAAAAATTAAATTCTTAGAAAAATTTACTAAAACAAATTGAATTTAGAAAATTGTTAGATGTAACCGTAATTTCTATGCTAAATGTTTTTTCTCTCACCAACAAAAATTAACTAACAAAAATTAACTAAAAAGAACTGAATTTAGAAAATGATTAGATGTAACCGTAATTTCTATGATAAATGTTTCTTATCTTTCACAAAAAACATAAAAAATAACTACCTAGAAAAATTAACTTAAAAGAACTGAATTTTTATGTGGAAGTTTGGACAATTACTGTTTACGAGGAGAATAGATGCAAGAAAGAAGTGATTCTACAGAAAGAAGATAGGAATGCTACAAACTGAATATGTGATCAAGGAGGAAGCTTTACTGCAAATAGGTCCAAGATAAATACTTATTATAAGAACAATATAGAAGATTCAAGAATATAAAGTATAGAATGTGAGTCTTGAAGAACTTGACACTATATATATAAATATAATCAAAAAAGCCAAAATTTGTCAGATTAATAAATAAATAAAAAATCTATTGTTTCCTTCCATCGCCCAAATTCGCCGTTGAGAGACCCAAAGAACGAAAGATATGAGGAAGGCTTCCCAGAGTTTATTGTGATCGTCAGAATTAAATAAAAGAGAAAAGTCCATTTTTACCGTGGCAGATGGCCACAGACAGTGACAAAATTCTCTTTATTTAATTCAACTTTGTTCATAGCTTTAATGTTCTATGTTCGATATATGTTAATGTTTATTCTTTGATAATGGCTCATGTAAGCCGAAAGCTTAGACCTGATAAAAAATCAACAATTACTGTGATTTCTTGTTGTCGTTCAACCATAGTACCATCAAGCTTATCAGACGATATGAACGGATCCTACACAAAATAAACAGACAAAACTTGTCTATATTATTCAATGAAACCTCGCGGAGACTTACATTGCACTTAAATGAAAATTCTAACATATTCCGACATTTAAAACACCACGGCTATCAACACACACTTCTTAGGAAAACACTTGTTGAAAATACGCATATACTTAGACAAGAAAATAATAAACGAAAACTGAAAATTCTAGAAGCTAACAGTTTAAACCTAGCCTAAATAAAATAAAATTCCCCAGACCAATCCCCTCATGCCACTATACACTCAACTGTCCAAAAACCCACTACCACCATTCCTTCTCGGCCTGCAGCCACGTGCGACACAAAAAATGGACCTGTTTAATTTTCTCGTATTAGTCCACTCTGTTAATAATAATTTAAATGTTCTATGTTCACTGAACATTAAATGTTTATCCTTTGATAATGGCTTATGTAAGCCGAAAGCTCAGACCTGATAAAAAATTATTGCGATTTCTTGTCGTCTTTCCATGACAACACTATCAAGCTAATCAGATCATACGAAAGGATCTTACACAAAATAGACAGAACTTGTGTATATTTTTCAATGAAACCTGCATGAATATATATATATATATATATATATATATATATATATATATATATATATATATAAACGCTTTGTTTAAATAGTAAACAGTATATTTATTCATCTATTTTCGTCTACTGGCTTGAATATTCGAGAAATTTTATTTGAGATTATACCGAAGACAAGATGAGACAGAGGGAAAGAATGAACAAAATGACAAACGTAAAGGATTAGCAGTATAGGGGAATTGAGGGAAAATAAAAAGCCAATCATCGCTAAGATCTACAAAGAAGATGTTGCTAGATCAGGTCATTCTTGGTGAAAATCATAAAAAAACTATTATTATCTCGTAGACTTGTTAAAGCTCACATTCCGGTTACAATAGATAACCTCCTTGTTTATTCAAATGTTTCTTATTTATATGATATCCTCTTCCGCCATTTGGTAATTCATGGATAAAACCTTACAATATCTAAACTTATTTATAAATGGAACTTTGTGTGTGTATGTCTGTGTGTGTGTATGTGTCCGTTATCTATATACTCTGAAACTGCAGAAGCGATTTTCTTGAAAATTTACACACTTGTACTATAAGCGTCTGCGAGTGTTCTTAGCTAGGTTTTGTGTCGAGGTACCCCCGAGAAACATCGAAAATCGATAATCGAAAAACTCGGGTTATAGAAGGAGTGGTCCGATTTTAATCAAATTTGATACACTCATAGACAAAGCCATAAGAGACGATATTCAGAAGTTTCAAGTTTGCAGTTCTTACAATAGTGCAGCACATCGACTATATATATATATATATATATATATATATATATATAAGGCAAGATGTTTGTCTGTGCGCTTGTTTATCTACATGTATGTCTATTTTTTCAGCCCTTTTATTTTAGTTTTTGCTTCGGGTTTGGCTTTACATAGGTATAGTTGTAGTTCTTAGTCGCAGCCATGATACCATTTACTCAGAGGACTTATTTAGCCTTCAAAATTCAGTTTACGACGAAAAACACTTATTTGATATCGATACCAGGAAATCAAAATTTAACTTTCATTCATTTTTCTTTCAGTCTATAGTTTCGCTTTAAGTGGAAACAACTATTGCTTTTTAGTCTTTCATGCCAACGTCTAAAGAGTCTGAGCTCCAGGATCATGGATTAGTTTTAAAGCTTTCATTACACCCGAGCAACGCAGGGCTATACTGCTAGTGTTGATAAAAATGATCAAGAAAGAGAAAAGAGATGAATTTTTGTCGGTAAACATATTTTTATGAAAAATATTAAGCCTTAAAAATCGAATACGACAATGTTTAGTTATAAAAAAATCTTGTCATTGGCATAGAATAAGGTTTGACTGAAAAACGAATGGCTGAGTCTTATTGTAGGACAAAACTTACTCTTAAGAATTAAGAATCAATTACTATAATATGCTAGTAAAGAGAATCTGTGATTTTTCAACATTTACCTTAAATATCTTAAGCATTTTGAATCAAGTACAACAATATTTTTATAAAAATATCTCGTCATTGGTATAGAATGAGATTTGACTGAAAAACGAATGGCTGAGTCTTATTGTAGGACAAAACTTTTACTTAAGAATTAAGAATCAATTACTATAATATGCTAGTAAAGAGAATCTGTGATTTTTCAACATTTACCTTAAATATCTTAAGCATTTTGAATCAAGTACAACAATATTTTTATAAAAATATCTCGTCATTGGCATAGAATAAGGTTTGACTGAAAAACGAATGGCTGAGTCTTATTGTAGGACAAAACTTTTACTTAAGAATTAAGAATCAATTACTATAATATGCTAGTAAAGAGAATCTGTGATTTTTCAACATTTACCTTAAATATCTTAAGCATTTTGAATCAAGTACAACAATATTTTTATAAAAATATCTCGTCATTGGCATAGAATAAGGTTTGACTGAAAAACGAATGGCTGAGTCTTATTGTAGGACAAAACTTTTACTTAAGAATTAAGAATCAATTACTATAATATGCTAGTGAAGAGAATCTGTGATTTTTCAACATTTACCTTAAATATCTTAAGCATTTTGAATCAAGTACAACAATATTTTAATAAAAATATCTCGTCATTGGCATAGAATAAGGTTTGACTGAAAAACGAATGGCTGAGTCTTATTGTAGGACAAAACTTTTACTTAAGAATTAAGAATCAATTACTATAATATGCTAGTAAAGAGAATCTGTGATTTTCCAACATTTACCTTAAATATCTTAAGCATTTTGAATCAAGTACAACAATATTTTTATAAAAATATCTCGTCATTGGCATAGAATAAGGTTTGACTGAAAAACGAATGGCTGAATCTTATTGTAGGACAAAACTTTTACTTAAGAATTAAGAATCAATTACTATAATATGCTAGTAAAGAGAATCTGTGATTTTCCAACATTTACCTTAAATATCTTAAGCATTTTGAATCAAGTACAACAATATTTTTATAAAAATATCTCGTCATTGGCATAGAATAAGGTTTGACTGAAAAACGAATGGCTGAGTCTTATTGTAGGACAAAACTTTTACTTAAGAATTAAGAATCAATTACTATAATATGCTAGTAAAGAGAATCTGTGATTTTCCAACATTTACCTTAAATATCTTAAGCATTTTGAATCAAGTACAACAATATTTTAATAAAAATATCTCGTCATTGGTATAGAATGAGATTTGACAGGAAAGAAAATAGCTGAGATTTATTGTCGGAAAACATTTACTTCATTGCCTTCAACATTAAGAATCAATTACTACAATATCCTAATAAAATTTTCTCGTCATTGTATAGAATATGGTTTGACAGAAAAGAGAATGTGTCAGTTTTTATCGCCGAAAGCTTTTACCTTAAATACCTTAAGCTCTTTAAAGCAAGTACGACAATATTTTGATAAAAGCGTCTCGTCATTGGCATATAAAATGATCTGGCAGAATAAAGAATGGCTGGATTCGTTTCTTGGTCGACAATTTTAATTTAAATACCTTACAGCTTAATGAGGGTGTAGAGTAAAACGTATACGGATTGTTAGTCTCGACAATCGGGATAGTGATCATATTGTTTCTCTGTTTGGGCAAATAAATTTGGAGAATATGATTGAATTGCAGAGGACAGATATTGTGAGTTATCTGAATGTAGGTTGTTGCGAGGGTAAAGAAAATGAATATATAGGATGGAATTGGGTAAATGTGGTGGGAGGTGCTTTTCACAAGTCTTGGCGGGGTACCTTTAGGTTGTAATGAAAATGAGTGTTTTGCTCATGGAAAACGGGTAGGACATTATACATGGTTACAAAACAAAGAAAATATATGGTCGAAGTAGTTGTAAATGGGATATGCGTTGTTGTGCAGTGGAGATCGGCTCGAAACGAGAGAGCGAAGAACCAGGTTCGAATTCTAGTTGAATTTCTTGCATTCACTTAGGCACAAATACTCTTGGAAAATGTATTAATTCGTCAAATTAATGGGTCAAATAACAGAACAGATTAGGCTATAAAGCCTTGGCTGGCAACTAGTCTATCGTAGAAAGTAATGCCAACCTACTGCGGTATAATTTTCTGCTTAGTCAGTCTTGTCTTTTTTGAGACATGATCGTCCAAGCGTATATCACGTATGGCACTTAACTGATAGACTGAGTTCTAAATGAAGTTACAACTGAATATGTTTATAGTGATGATAATCGTTTTAAAACAAAGAAATAAAGAGAAAGAGAGAGAGAGAGAGAAAGAGAGGGAAGGAGGAGATACAGAAAGAGAGAGAGGGGGAGACAGAAGGAGAGGGAAGGAGGGGGATACATGACAGACGATAACAAGGAAAGAAAGGAAAATAACAAGATAAAAAATACCTATCTAAACTTATTTATAAATGGAACTTTGTCTAAGTGTGTATGTGTCTGTGTGTGTGTCCGTTACATACAGACTCCGAAACGAAAGAAAGAAAAATAAAAAGAAGCAAAACAAAAATTGCAAATGAAAAATAAGGAAAAAAAAACTAATAAAAAGTATAAAAAAAGAAAAATTATAAGCAAATATAAATTAAAAAAAACGAGGAGAAAGAATCAAAGGAAACGAAAAAAATAAGACCATGGCCAACGACTCATTTCAAAAGATAACCAGAAGCGTTCTGTCAGAGGATGGAAAGTGCAATGTTGAGATAGAAAGACGCATTGGCATGGCCAACGACTCATTTCTAAAGATAACCAGAAGCGTTCTGTCAGAGGATGGAAAGTGCAATGTTGAGATAGAAAGACGCATTGGCATGGCCAACGACTCATTTTTAAAGATAACCAGAAGCGTTCTGTCAGAGGATGGAAAGTGCAATGTTGAGATAGAAAGACGCATTGGCATGGCCAACGACTCATTTCTAAAGATAACCAGAAGCGTTCTGTCAGAGGATGGAAAGTGCAATGTTGAGATAGAAAGACGCATTGGCATGGCCAACGACTCATTTCAAAAGATAACCAGAAGCGTTCTGTCAGAGGATGGAAAGTGCAATGTTGAGATAGAAAGACGCATTGGCATGGCCAACGACTCATTTCAAAAGATAGCCAGAAGCGTTCTGTCAGAGGATGGAAAGTGCAGTGTTGAGATAGAAAGACGAATTGGCATGACCAACGACTCATTTCAAAAGATAACCAGAATCTTAAAAAGCAAAGAAAATCTCATCGGAAACAAGCAAGAGAGTGCTGAATTGCGATGTGATATATGTTTGTCTGTATGGCAGTGAATGTTGGACGATCACCTTAAGGATGAAGAAGAATTTTGAGTCAGTAGAAATGTGGTTCTACAGATGGATACTGAGGATTTCATGAACTGAGCACGTGACTAACTACGTGGAGTTGGAGACGCGATGGAAACGAGGACAAAACTCATAATTAATATAAGAAAGAGACAGATGAGGTTTCTGGGACACTCAATGAGGAAGGAGGGCCTGGTAAATTTTAATATTCACAGAACGGATAGAGTTAAAGAGAGACACGGGAAAGCAGGTCGAGACCTACTTGGTAAGCTTGAGCAAGTACACAGCAGAGCGGGTTTTGGAAGTGACACCATCAGGAAGAATTTTAAGAGCGACAAGCGACAGGGCCAAGTGGAAGTCCATGATCGCTTACTAACTGAAAAGAAACGACACATGAAGAGGAAGAAGAACTTATATCAGAATTCATTAATGGCGCCAACAATCTTAACAACATTTTTAATGCAGATAAGATATTGTTGATAGCAGTAACATAAACAAAACAATAATGCAGAGAATAATGAAATAAATAAATAAAAAGTATTTATGATCAACTACGAAAAGATATAATTCATGGTTGTCAGCAAAACGTTGAGACCAACCAACGTTTTTGAAAATTAGGGATGTCAAAACAAAAAGCCTTAAAAGAAAATAGAAAGAAATCAAAAACTACAATAAGAAAACTTCTGAAAAAAAAAACAAAAATTAAAAACTGGGACATAACAGCAAAAAAGAACCCAGCCCTGATGAGTAAGTACATCTGTGAAACCGTAAAAATCGAATCCTGCGCAATTAAAATGACAAATTCTTTGCTCTATCACCACCCCGGTAACGAGCATTTTATGATAAAACCTTGCATGCCAAAATACATTTTATCAGTAAAACTGCTGAAATATATATTATTTTATTATATTTTTATGGACTCTCCCGTCGAATTTGACGTATGAGTGTCTAACTCAGTTACACTACCACACAAAGAATTGTTTAAAGTGGTAAAGGCTTGTGTAGCACCATCCACATTTTTTGGAACTGCTGATAATAAGCAATCGGTGGAAAAGTTTGCTACAGATCACATAAACAGCAAACCTCAGTTATTTAACCCATAACCGGAGGATAGTTCGGATTAGTACTTTTCCGAAGGGTACCAGTGCGTAAGTGAATGCAGATAGTTCGACTGGTATTGGAACTCGGCTCACCGATTTCTCCTCCTCAGCCGACATCTATCGCGCCACAACGCATATCCGAACTTAAACGCTTACAGCACCTGTTATTCCCAAACGGTCACCGGTGTATTCTACGTCACACACACACACACACACACACACACACACACACACACACACACACACACACATATATATATTACAGAAATCAGCGAATTTTAACGAAACTTGGTTATAAGCAACCGACAATTTGAAATGAATTGTTTGAACATTATTTTTTTATCGATACTCGTATTTAAGTAGATATTCTGTTTTTAATTATTATTTTCTGATTATTTACGATAAATTTTTATTACGAAAATGTGTGTCATTCGGCAGGATTCGAACCTGCGATCCCTATATAAAATACGAGTATCGATAAAAAAAATAATGTTCAAACAATTCATTTCATATATATACATACATACATATATATTACGGGCATGTCATGTTGAATACACGTTAAATATATATATATATATATATATATATATATATATTACTGAGGTCCTGCGTATGACTATAAACTGCATCCGCCAGCAAGCCCACTGATTGGGAGGCTGTGAAGAACCTGGATCTATCTCTTATTCTTATTGTTCAAAGGTCCATCCTGACCCGGAGTGGTAGTACCTGTTAGTGTTCCGCAAATAGCTAACCCCCAATCTGGTGTCAAAAACACTCTGAAAGTATCAAAAAAGACTTTTAGTAAACGTTTCAGGAATATATTTTGGAAGAAGTAAGTGTTACTAGCAATACATTTTATGAGAAAAATATATTGCAAGTTATACGATTTCGAAGTAAAAATATTACGAGCAATAGATTTTTGAAGACAAAAAATATCACAACGAAATACTACAAATTTTACCTCGAAATCTTATCAGCATTATATAACACATTGATTTTAATATTCCGTAAAACAAAACAGACTAACAAATATATCTTACTGAGATTAACTATTTACATCGTTAGGATTGTTTTCTACGTGTTTATTGACATATTCCTGTGATATAACTTCCGAATTAAAACGTATATCACCTGATGAGGGGCTGAGCGTACAACGGCCGAAACATAGTGACTATAGCAATGAAGATAAGGGCAACAGTCCCAGCGATGTAAATAGAGTATATATATATATATATATATATATATATATACGAGAAAAAATCGCAAGATCGCCAAGACCTACCGCGCCACTACGTCACTGCCTCTTGGTTAATCCTTTTTGGTTAGTTTTGTATCGAGCACTTTTCTTTCTTTGTGGTTCGTTCCGTTTGAGGGTTTTTTTTCTTTGCTGTGAAGTACTGTATGTATTGTCGGTGCTCCGCAGTTTTCTTTTTTTTTTCCCTCATTGTCCAAAGCTTTATAGCGGCGGACAATAACGGACTTACATTCTGCCGGTTATTCGTGGTCCTAAAGGATTACTTGTGTAAGATTTTAAGATTTGGATACGTACAGGAGTCGATTTTATTATATATATATATATATATATATATATATATATATATAGTCATTCACAGACAGATCTGCTTTACAGCACATCACTACGGTTAGACATCCGATTGCTTCTTATCAGGATTGAAACTCGACCGAATTGACATCAGTCGGTGATTCTATCGCTAGTTAGAAGGTTGACTTTTAGCGTGCTATATACAATGTAACATACGCCAGTAGCTGAGAGTGTTAAAAGGTAGTAGCTAGTTTTTTCAATGTCTATCATTCCTCTCCAAGGTGTGAGAGCATAAATAGTTATCCGCAAACAGATCTGTTTCGTAGCTCATCATAAATATCAGGAGCCCCCAACCAGATATGAAAAACACTAGGGTTAGATATCCGACTACTTCTAATCCGGATTGAAACCCGAACGAAGATTTTGTTCTGATTAAAAGAGTGACGGTCAACTAAAACTAATACTACTGGATTTTTTTTTTAATCATTTCACCCCAAGCAAGGCATTCCACTACCACTATTGCGCTTGGGGCTACATAAGGGAAGGTAGACAGAAAGAGTGGTTAGATATAGGAAATATCAGAAGTGGGTGATAGATGGGTATGGATACGGAGGCTGGGTGGATGGGAAGAGTGTTTGAAAGAATGGAAGCGAGTTAATGTGTCAGGAGGTGTCTATTGACCTTACATTTAAACTCCTGGAGATTGTAGCCGTCGGGGAAGCAGTCATGTGGAAGGGAATTCCACCGTTGTATCAGCAGTAACAAAATTTGATAACAAATGAATCATATATTAAAAATTAATATGAACGTTTGTATAATAAATGGTATTAAGTTTCTTATGCGTCAGTCTGAATTGATTGACTAAGTAGCTACGTCATGACAGCCTAAGACAGAATAAAGGATTCAGTTCTGTCCGTCACCCTCATAATACCTACAGCAGTATCATATATCATTTCGAGACAAAAGTTGACATTGTAAGCATTAATCTTTAACAGCTTTTGAATCGCATCTCTAAGGAAATACAAAACAAACTGAGGAAACTATCGTAGATACAAAACAAACAAAGAAAGTTCTTACTTAATAGATAGATGACTCTAAATAATAAAATTCTAAGCGGTGTGTTTTCTTAGATTTACGTTTTCTGTTCAGTCAGTTAGTTAAGTGCCATACATGATATACGCTTGGGCGATCATGTCTCAAAAGAGACATAACTGACTGGTCAGAATTTAAATGTAACACTAACACAAATGGGACACTAACATTTGAAACCACACCCCAGAATGAAAGAATGATGTACAGAGTTTCCTAAAAGAACGAACAAACCGTTGGCATAGAAATTACGCCTACATTTAAAACATAAAATGACGCTGAACTTATCGTCAGTTAATCAGTTAAGTGCCATACGTGATACACGCTTGGGCGATCATATCTCGAAAGAGACATGACTAACTGGGCAGAACATTATCCTGCAGTAGGTTGCTATTACTTTTTGCGGTAGACTGGCTGCCAGCAAAGGCTATAGAACCCTATCTGTCCTGTTATTTAACCCATAACTGGAAGGAAGAGACGGATTAATTAGAACCCAATCTGCCCTGTAATTTGACTCATAGCAAGAGAAGAAAGAGATGTATTATATTATTAAGTAGTGGGGGATCAGTTTATTACTTGATAACAATAGGAAACCGATCCCCCAGTAGTAGCCCTAATCATGATTCCAACTATTATATTCAGTCAGTCAGTTAAGTGCTATACCTGATACACAATTGGGCAATCATGTCTCGAAAGCTGTACTTTCCCCTGTTTCATTTTCTCTCTATCTAAGCTGTGTGTATCAAGTTCTCCAAGCCCTCCTTCTTTATTACATGTCTCAGAAACTTCAGCTGTCGCTACCTGATGTTAAGTATTAGTTTCCCTTTCGTTTCTATCCTTTACCAAAACATCTCAGTTGCTCACATGTTCAGTCCAACCTATCCTCAGCATCCTTCTGTACAACCATATTTCGTTTTATTCAAGTCTCTCCTTCATCTTTGATGAGATTGTTCAGCATTCACTGCCATGATAAAAAAAAACAAGCATCACATAGTAATCTTTGTTTCTAGCGAAATGTTCATGTTTCCCAATACTCTACTCAGCTTTTGTAATTTAACATTGGGCAGGCAAACTCGACTTCAGATCTGAACGGCTATTACAGTTTAAAGTTATGACAATATGCAATGGCGTAATATGCAGCTACTAAATGCTGAAAACACGGGATTCTTCTTGTATTGCAGGTCCACAAAATAACGAAGGACAGAGATCATAGGCTATGGTTGATTTTAACATTCCAGCCTAAGTAGGCTAGCCGTCTGAAAAAATATGGCTTCGTGACTGAGTATACCACGCAATCGGTTCTCTTTTTGCTCGTCCATCAGTCAGTTAAGTGCCATACATGATACACGTTTGGGCGATCATGTCTCGAAAGAGACATGACTGACTGGGCAGAAGATTAGCCCGCAGTAGGTTGGCATTGCTTTCTGCGGTAGACTGGTTGCCGACCAAGGCTATAGAACCCAATCTGCCCTGTTATTTAACCCATAACTGGAAGGAATAGACGGATTAATACCTTTCCCAGGGGTATTTGCGCGTAAGTGAATGTAATGAATTCGGCTGGAATTCGAACTCGGCTCCCCGATTTCTCGTTCCGAGCCGATATCCAATGCACCACAATATATATATATATATATATATATATATATATATATATATATATATATATATATATATATATATATAAATTCTTCCCGAAACCTTCTCGATACAACCGAATACCCAATGTTCACAGCGACATTAACAACAGTTATATTTACCTAAAAATAAGAAAGCATTTAACGATATAAAATATGTTGATCCTTTCCAATGAAGAACTTCGACATTATTTTACCAATTTTATGTGAAGGTTTGCTTGAAGAAGATATTATTTAAGAAATAAAAAAAAAATTGTAACAATATTAATTTCAAACAAGAGCAGCCGAAGACCGCAAACCCCCGCGTAGACAATACCGACATCATCCCATCAACCGGAAAGAGATAAACAGGGCATCTCAAAAAATATGCTCACACTTTGAATGACGAGACAACCTTTATTTATGAACATACAGTGAAATGGAATATCTTCGAATACAGAAGAAAAATATAATTGAAGAATCATGTTCGCAAATGTTCAAATTGATGACCATTATTGTCCAGACGCTTTATGATGCGATAGACGCTATGTTTTGAGATGTGGGTTTGCACATTCAAATAACCCATCCATCACCTCCCAATCCTTCACGCACAACAATATTACATATTCACAAGAGGCATATAAAAAAAGGGAAACAAACCCATGACGTAAAAATTTGCTAATATACAGTGCGTCTCAATAATGTACTCACAGTTTGAATGACGAGAAAATCTGTATTTTTGAACATAGAGTGAAATGGAATAGCTTCGAATACAGAAGAAAAATTTAATCGAAGAATCATGTTCGCAAATTTTCAAATTGATGACCATTATTGACCAGACAACGCTGATAACGAGCACCAAGGGATTCCCAAACGACACGAAACAAGTCATTAAGAATATCGCAACATTGTTTTTGGCTTGGTGCGATAAACATTGTCTTTGAGATATCCCCACAAAAAGAAGTCCATGGGCGTGAGGTCTAGGGAACGCGCATGGTAATCAATAGTACCCCTTCGTCAAATCCATGTGTCTTGAAAAGCTGCATCGAGGTGAGCTCATACATCGCAACGGTAGTGGGGAGGTGCGTCATCTTGCTGAAAGTAAATTTCGGTATCATCACCAAACATCTCTGAAAATTGTGGACCGACAAACTCCTGAAGCAAGTTGGGGTAACTCTCCCCACTGACAGTTAAAAAATGAACCTGTGATGACCAATGCGGATATCCCACACCACTTTGTTACTCCTGGTAAGTTTACACGGTGTTCAAGTGTTACCTGAAAATTGTGGACCGACAAACTCCTGAAGCAAGTTGGGGTAACTCTCCCCACTGACAGTTAAAAAATGAACCTGTGATGACCAATGCGAATATCCCACACCACTTTGTTACTCCTGGTAAGTTTACACGGTGTTCAAGTGTTACATGAGGATTTATAGGACACAAGTATGTGCAATTATGGCGATTAATAGAGCCATTTAATTTAAAGGTTTCCTCATTTCTTCACACAATTTTGTGTAGAAACCCTGCATTATCTGCACATTTTACCAGGTACCATTCACAGAATTGAACTTTCCGGTCAGGATCGTCTTTATTGGGAGCATGGATTAGTGTTGGAATATAGCATTTCCAGTGCAGACGGATCATGACGCGATAGACGCCATCTTTTGCGATGTAGGTTTCTCGACCAGTTTGTCGACGTGATTTCTGTGGTGATCGAAGAAGTGTTTGCTGCACCCAAACTTCTTTTCAAGGGCTCGTGGATGTCAGTGGTTGTCCAGAACGTTTCTTGTTGACGTTCTGGAAGGTTCTATCTGCTTCAAATTTGTCTCTGATTCGAGCAATGGTCCGGCGCGAATTCCCTTCTGAATCATCTTTGCACTTCTATGGCGTTTTCAGGCTTCTAGTAACATTTAAGGACAAAGTTTCTCTCTGCCAAACTAAGTTGTTTTCCTGCCATGCTGTGATTAATTAATTACACCCGCATAAAAAGCAAAAAAAGCATGTTAGAGACAGTTAAAGTGCGAATACATTTTCGAGACAGCCTGTATTATTAAAAAGAGGAAGAATAACGGCAATAAACTTGACCTGAGACTGAAAATAAAAAATGAACACGAGTGCTTTCAAAATTAAATCATGTTTGTACCAGTCATGTGGACAATCATCCCTGAAAGTTTCATATATATATATATATATATATATATATATATATATATATACAGAGAAAAAGAGAGAGAAAAGCCATTACATAATTAACCACTTCTCAATATATTTGCTCTGGGTAATATCCACGGAGCTCCCTATTTGTATCTAAAGGAAAGTTTATCGTAATTAGTTAAAAGCTTTTTTTATTATCCTCTCCGTCTTCACGAGTTGCCATTCTCTCTCTTATATATATATATATTTATATATATATATAAAAATACCTCTAAAATCTATTAATCATAATTTTTTTGTATTTTTCCTTTCTTTGTTTTTTTTTTTGTTTTTGTTTTTTTGGTGGGTTGAGATTTCGTATGATGAATATTAAATTCATAATATAAATTTAAAATTAGGCTGCAAAAGATTAAACAAGTTTGTTTTTACTTTAAATATCACTGAAGTTGTATTTTTACTCATTATTTGTAATGCATTTTATCCTTTATGTGGTTATAATACTTATTAAATATATTTTATAAGTAATATTTTTGTGGAAAAAATAGTAAATATTTTGCAGAAAATGAAATGACGTAAAGCAATCTAGGGGAGGTAATTCAGTATTTGGCATATGAAACGGACGAAAGAATATTACTAGAAATCATAAAAGTAAACCAGAAACTTATCAATTTATATGAACCTATCTAAAATATTTTGTCGGAATTAAAGAACCCGTTGTTATTGCTATGCCTTTAAACAAAACAAACGTGATCTACAAACTGTTTTCTTGCAAAAAATACAAATTCTGTTCATATGAACCTATCCTAAAATTCTTGTCGGCATTCGAAAACACATTGAGAATGATATGCCTTAATACAAAACAAAACAATTCTAATCTACAAACTGCTTTTTCTTTAACAAAAAATATATCTTTTCTATTCATATGAACCTATCCTAAAATTCTTGTCGGCATTCGAAAACACATTGAGAATGATATGCCTTAATACAAAACAAAACAATTCTAATCTACAAACTGCTTTTTCTTTAACAAAGAATATATCTTTTCTATTCATATGAACCTATCCTAAAATTCTTGTCGGCATTCGAAAACACATTGAGAATGATATGCCTTAATACAAAACAAAACAATTCTAATCTACAAACTGCTGTTTCTTTTACAAAGAATATCTTTTCTATTCAAATCAACCTATCCTAAATATCTTGTCGGCAATAAAGAATTCATTGAGGTTGATATACCCTTAAACAAACAAACTAAACCTGATCTACAAACTGATTTCTTACAAAGAATACATACTTTATCCATATGAAACTATTCTAAACTTTTCGTCGGCATTAAATATCCCATTCATATTAATATGCACCAAAACAAAACAAACTTTATCTACAAACTGATTTCTTACAAAGAATAAATATTCTCTTCCTAGGAAGCTATCTGAAAAATCTCGATGGCATTAAATAACAGATTAAGGGGTTGATATACCATAAAGCAAAAAAATCTAAATTAATTATCGTAGTACTAGTGCATGGATTTATTAAAATATACACTGTTGTGGTGATAGTAAACTTTTAATCTTCAGGGAAAAATTTTAAGACTATTAATATGTCCCCGTGTTCCTGATTGATCTTAAAATAGTATAAGAGTTTGGGAGCGTCAAAATCTGTTAGAAAATATTGTTTCATTGTGTCACTATTATTTCATAATATATTGTTTCTCAATTAAATATATCACTGTAAATATGATTAAATATGCAGTTAAAACGTGTTTTTCGACAGTCTAATGTAGCATTATTTACACTATATTTGAACTACTGTCATCGTATTTGCCCTTACTATAACCGTCGTTCTTTACGAAAGGTAAAAGTGTCACTCTGACATTTTCTTTCATTTCAAAGGAAATTTAACTTTGTGAAATCCCAGAGAAGATCTTTTCCTGATCCTTACAGTATCTTCAAGGGTAGGGTCAACTGATATCTATCTTCCCAAAAGATACATTTTCTTAAATACTTTTAATCCCGTTACGACAATCTCACTCAGTAACCCCATCTAGCTTGATATTAGGTTGGTGCAAAAACAATGTCGTTTTCTCACATATGTTACTTTTATATATGATTTCTGAATTCATTCATTGATATATATATAGCCATGTTATATATCATTTTGAAGCGCGTTTTTTGCTCTCTCGAATCGTGTTATTTGTTTCCGTTCTCAATCTCTTCATTCGTTTTTTTGCAGGCTTTTCAACAGCATGGACAAAATTCAAATCCGCACAATTTTCTTGTTCCAGCTCAAACTAGGCCGAAACGCTGCCGAGACAGCTCGTGATACCAATGATGCGTTCGGCACAGGAACCCCTAACGAACGTGCGGCACAACGGTGGTTCAAGAAATTTTGCAATGGTGACGAGAGCCTCCAAGATAAAGACGGTCGCGGCCGGCCGACTGCGGTTGATAACGAACATTTGAAAGCCTTAATTGAAGTTGATCCTCGCAAAACCACACGAGAAGTTGCTGTTGGACTCGAGGTCGACCACTCAACAGTCGTTCGCCATTTAAATCGAATAGAGAAGTCAAAAAAGTTGGATAAATGGGTGCCGCATGAATTGAACGATAATGAAAAAAAACGTCGTTTTGAGGTGTCTTTTACGCTCCTTCTGTGCAACAAAAACGACCCATTTCTCGAGCGGATCGTGACGTGTGATGAGAAGTGGATCCTCTACAACAACCGGCGACGTTCGACACAGTGGTGGTCTGCGGCCGGTTTCATCCATCACAGTTTCTTGAATCCGGGCGAAACGATTACGGCATAGAAGTACTGCCGACAAATTGACGAAATGCACCAGAAGCTCCAACGTATGCGCCCGAGATTGGTCAATATGAAGGGACCAATTCTCCTCCATGACAACGCTCGCCAGCATGTTGCTCAACTGACCCTGCAGAAGCTGAACAAACTGGGCTACCAGATTTATCCGCCATATTCACCGGACCTCTCGCCCACCGATTATCACTTTTTCAAGCATCTCGACAACTTCCTGCGCGAAAAATGCTTCAAAAGCCGAGATGATGCCGAATCGGCCTTCAGTGACGTCATCGTTTCCAGAAATCCGGATTTCTATGCTAATGGGATAAATAAACTTGTTTCTCGTTGACAAAAATGTGTCGATTTTAATGGTTCTTATTTCGATTAATAAAGTTTATTATGAAAGGAGTTATGATCTTTTGAAGTTGAACGTCAAAAAACGATATTATTTTTGCACCAGCCTAATATAAACCGACTCAGATAGATAAGTAGATATGAATAGAGATACACACACCTAACCAAACACACACGTATATATATATATATATAGATAGATAGATAGAGAGAGAGAGAGAGAGAGAGAGAGAGATGGGCTGATATGAACAAATTGATATGAACAGAATCAAGAATATATGAAAAGACTCATACATATATATATATATATATATATATATATATATATATATATATATGTAGTCATTCGCAGACAGATTGGTTTCGCTGTATCACAGCTCCTCAGTACGGTTAGACTCCGAATGCTTTTTAACCTAGGATTGAAACCCGACCGAACTGGCGTCAGTCGGCGATACTACCTCTGGACTATGGGCGTTCGGTAGAAGAAGGCAGACATTTTAAAGTGTATATTATCATTATATGCGCCCAATATCTAGAGTGCTCTAATTAATTTTACTGAATGAGATATATATATATATATATATTTATATATACATATATAAATACATAGAGAGAGAGAAAGAGAGAGATTGTAGAGAAAAGTGAGAAATAAATTGATGCATACGAATATGAATAGATAGATATAAGCACAGACGCGCGAGCGCGCACAGACACACAGAGACATATATATATAGATAGATAGATAGTTGGAGTGATATGAATAGACTGATATGGACAGAATCAAATATATATGAAAAGACTCACACACACACACACACACACACACACACACACACACACATATATATATATATATATATAGAGAGAGAGAGAGAGAGGTTGGGATAGAAAGAGTGAGAAATAAATAGGGACATACTAAGATGAATAGATAGATATAAGCACATACATATACATATATATATATAGAGAGATGAGCTGATATGAACAGACTGATATATATATGAAAAGACTCATACATACATACGTATATATATATATATATATATATATATATATATATATATAGGTGGCCCTTCGTCAGCTCATCAATAAAGAATATTGGAATGGAACCCTACTAATAAGCGAGAGAGTATTTGATACCTGTTCCATTCTTATTATTCAAGATTTAAAAATATGTGTAATTTTCTGGCAATCATAAAAGGCCAATCACAAAGTCTTTTGGAAAAGCTTCAGATAATAGATTTTGTAAAAAATTCGTCATGAGTTCTCGTATTTCTACAAACATTTCTGCTGGTAATTACCATGATCCGTCTAAACATTTTAATTTTCTCGATTAAATTAAATTTATAGTATTATTCTTGTTTGCTTTTTACATAAGTCTTTCTATTTTTTCGTTGTTTTAGCTTTTCTTCTCCATTTGTTTTTTTTTCTGTTTTATCTTTCTTTTTTCCGTAAATTTCTTTTAATATTCTGCCCATTTTTTGTTTTTTGTTCCTGTTTATTATTATTATTTATTCCTATCCTTTTAGTCTTTCTTTCCATGTGTCCTAATAAGCAGCGCCATTTTCCTAGCTGTCATAACATTTCATTGGATGCTTTGGGAGGTAATAAAGAAACCATATAACTCAGGACTAAATGTAGACTCGTCAATTAATGTCCGCCCATTACAACGCCTTGTGATTATCTACAAAGGAACAATCAAAGCCATGTAATTACAAGAAATTAATTATCGCATCATTTTGGCGACAGTTGGAAAATGTTTCTTTTGCTTTCTTTCGAAATAGCTTCTGATTTCTGGAAAGTTAAAATTGTTGCCGTAGTGCAGAGGCGTCACCATCTTCATTTTAGAAATAGATGATCGGATTATAATTCCAGAAATTCTTCTTTCTACAAATTGAACATAAATTAATTCGAATGCAGCTTCATCATCGTCGTCAGCAATTCCATCTGTGGCCGCAGAATCTCTTGATCATTTTCTTCTTATATTCCAGAGTTGTGTGCCAATATCTAATTCTCAATAGTCTGAGGTGGTACCTGGGTTTCACTTGCTCTCTCACAGCCATTACGTAACATTCCTGTGCCTTTTCAACAAATCCTTACATGTTAATTGTTCTGATGAGCTTTCTATTTGGTACCTCGTCTTTTGAGTCTAAGCACAGTATTACATTGGATGTGCGTTGCGGTGCAGTGGATATCTACTCGGAACGACAAAACGGAGAGCCGAGTTCGAATTCCAGTTGAATTTCTTTGTATTCATTTACCCACAGGGAAAGGTATTAATCCGTCACTTCCCTCAAGTTATGGGGTAAATAATAGAGCAGATTTGGTTCTATGGCTGGCAACCAGTCTTTTGAAGTAAGCAATGTCAAACTACTGCAGGATGATCTTCATTTGTGTCATTTTTGAGACATGATCGCCCAAAGCGTGTATCACGTATGGCCCTTAATTGACTGACTGAATATAGTAGTTGGAATCATGATTAGGGCTTCTAATGGGGGATCGGTTTTCTATTATTATGAAGTAATAAACTGATCCCCCACTAATTACTACTAATTTCTACTTAATAATATAATACATCACTTTCCCCTCTGACTATGAGTCAAATAACAGGACAGTTTGAGTTCTATAGCCTTGGCTGGCAACCAGTCAACCTCATAAAGTAATGGCAACCTATTGCAGGATAATGTCCTGCGCAGTCACTCATGTCTCGAAAGAGACATGATTACCTGAAGCGTGTATCACGTATGGCACTCAACTGATTAGATTGACAATAAGTTCAGCGTCATTTTAAATGTAGCCTTAATTTCTATGCCAACGGTTTATTCGTTCTTTTGGGAAAATCTGTACATCCTTCTTTCATTCTGGGGTGTGGTTTCAAATGTTAGTGTCCCACGTATGGGTAAATAGCTAACCACAAACTGAGGTCAAAACACTACAGCAGTATAAAAATAGATTTTAATATTAAAAATACCTGCAATACATTTTTCGATAAAGAACATTAGCAGCAATACATTTGTCTCTTGATAAAAAACATCTTTACAAAATAATTTAATGAAACATAATCTGTAAACTGATTTCTTACAAAGAATACATATTCTGTACATACGAACCTATTTTAAAAATCTTGTCGGCATTAAATAACCCTCTGATTTTGACATGCAGTTAAACAAAATAAACCTATATTTTGCTTTCTTATTTCATAATCATTTCAAGCCAAGCAAGGATTTAATGTCACTGGAAAGCGGTGGGTACAGTGTGAAAACAAACAAGGTACAGGGGATGTCGGAGAAAGGATAAAAATAATGTTCAAACAAATCATTTCAAATTATCGGTTGTTTATAACCAGTTACATTAATCTTCGTTAATTTCCGTAGCATGTTTGCATTTGTTGATATTACGATACATTTCAGAGCAGATATGGTTATTACATATTAATTCGAAAATTCAGTTATAGGCTTAATTTGACTTGGTTTAGACTGATCGTCATTCGTGGCCGAGAGGTCTCAGACGCGCCAGATCAAATTGTGGATTCCCCTATGTGGATAGGGGTCGCAAATCTTGCCTAATGACAAACATTTTCTTAACAAAAAGCTATCGTAAATAATCAGGCCGGTAGAAATAAATATATAACACAGTTTGATTATAAACAGAATATTTACTTAAATACGAGTATCGATCAAAAATAACGTTCAAACAAATCATTTCAATACATAGTATATATTTTAACGAATCTCTAAAGTTGTGTTCAAAATATTTATATTTCGGAATTGATAAGCCATAGAAGTTTCTGTGGCGCTAAACAATATCAATAACAATACTTTCCAGCCATATTGGACACGAGGTTGTTAAAGAAGCCTTGCGGATTTTAACACAAGAAATACAAAAATAGAATTTATTTAGAAAAGCTTTTGTGAAAGAAAAGACGAGAAGTTGTAGAGATCTAAGGCCCACCACGAGAGAAAAAAAATCCTGAGAGAAGGCCATCTGCGAGACAAATGTGTGTGTGTGTGTGTGTGTGTGTGTGTGTGTGTGTGTGTGTGTGTACGAGCGTTTTCTCTCGCGCACACATCGTCGCTGATCTTGTAATCACTATTTGTATTCAATATCTCATTTGGAGCACCATGTTCTAATGGTACTGCTTTGCCTATTGAATAATTGTAGCGGTTGAATGAAATACAGCTATTTATTCAGTGGAATAAATTTAATGCAACAGAGCGTGGGTTCCAAGGAGATATACTCATTGAAACTGTATATAAGGCATGTGAAATCCCCAAGGAGGATGAACAGTGAATTAAAATTTGTGTGACTATTGCTGATTTTAAAATCTATTGTTGTTTTACTCCTGTTGTGTATTAAGAGATCCTTGATCAGACTGGAAAAATTCTGCAATATTATTGGTCATGATTTTAATTCAAATCATTATTGTTGTGGTACAGTGGATATCGGCTCGGAACGAGAAACCGGGGAGCCGAGTTCGAATTCCAGTTGAATCCATTGTATTCACTTACGCACAAATACCCTTGGGAAAGGTATTAATCCGTCTCTTCCTTCCAGTTATGAGTTAAATAGCAGGACAGATTGGATTCTATAGACTTGGTCGGCAACCAGTCTACCGCAGAAAGCAATGGCAACCTACTGTAGGATAATCTTCTCCCCAGTCAGTCATGTCTCGAAAGAGACATGATCGCCCAAAGCGTGTATCACGTACGGCACTTAACTAACTGACTTTATTTCCATTCCTGTCGTAACATAGATTTAATGTATATTTTCTGTAGTTCATTAAGTTTTGATTATCTTATTTTTACCCTCAAACCTTGGACAATATGTACATAGAGGAAATAGTTAGGTTTGCATAGAGATGCAACAGCTATTGTGGTGGCTGGAGTAAAAATGCTAAATATGTATGTGTTCTTTTGGCGTAAGGAACAATGGTATGTTTTGGTCAGTAATACAAGTTAGGTAAGATTAAGACGAGTCAGACTGAAACCAGTCTTTTCGTATTTCCTCTTTTGCTCACGTGCCACATTGCTGTACGATATCAAAATAAATATTACTTTCCGACGGAGTACTTTCACCTAATGAATTTAAGCTCAGCACTCGAGTTCAGCAGATAGACAAAGACGGAAAAGGGTGTAAGATAAGTATGTGTCTATCCACCAGATCTATTCAACTTGTACAGCGAGACTTTTCTGAGTGCCCTAGAAGACATGCCAGTAGTCATTATTAGCGTTCACAATTTGATATTTGATTCACAAGATACGCAGATGATAGCTGGCACAGAAAGGAAGCCACAAGACCCCTTAAAAACGGTAGCGGAACAAAGCGGAAAGAAAGGACTATATATAAACTGCAAAAACTGAATGCATTGTCATCAGCAAAAATAGGGGCCTAAAATGCCAGCTAGAATCAGAATGGTACTAAAATCAAGCGGGTACAGAAGTTTAAATACTTGGGAAGTGTTCGGGTACGGAAGGTACGACACAGGGATCCGAAGGCAAAAGAATGCATTCCAGGAGCTGAGTAGAGTATTACGAAACAGGAATATTTCGCTAGAAACAAAGAGAGGACTGAATTGCTATGTGTTGTCTGTTCATCAATATTACAGTGAACGATGAACAAAGATAAAAGACAGACTTGAAAGAACCAAAATATGGTTCTACAAAAGAATATTGAAAATAGCATGGGCCGAACATGTGGGGGGGGGGGATGAGGTTTTTCATAGGATGGAAACGAAAAAAAAAATAATACTTAACATCGGAAAAAAACAGCTAAAGTTCCTGGATCATATACGCTGCTTCCGTTCGATTTTGTTATGAGGAAGAGGTTCTTAGAGACTCTGATACTTACAGGTAAGATAGATGGAAATAAAACGAAGCAGAGGAATGCAGTGCGTAATATACTTAACTGGCTAGCAGGGTATGGGTTGGGTAACACAGATCTTGTAGCGTAAGGGACAGGAAGAAAGACACGAAAAGAAGAAGGTAGGTTGAACCAGTGTATTGGAATAACCGAACATATATACAAAATAAGAATGTTATTAGCAGATAAAAGTGTCCGTCTGAACTGTTACGTTACCCTGCGTCTCGACTGCTCCCTTTGGTAAGTCGCGCAGGTTAGTATTTATGAAAGAGGAACAGTTCATTCCAATGTAGATAGGGCACCATAACAAAAAGAAAGAAAGAGCTACTAAAAAAAGTGAAAAATGGAAGGCCATGATCGTGTACGTTCTAAAGAGGAAGCGATTGTTGGCAAGGTCTCATCATTTTACTGTTGAGATGGTTAAATATAACCGTAGTTTCTATGCTAACAGCTTCTTTTTTGTCACTTCTCGCCTGTAGTACTTGCCTTCGGTTGCTTAACAGTCAAGTTTTGTATTTGAAACTTTAAATGCAATGGCCATTATTATACTCCCTCTTCTTAATTCTTGTTCTTTTATTGTTCGCGTTTCTTAATAAAGAAGTTTTATGCAGTATGGTTTTAAGCGCAGTACCAGAATGGCGGAAATGTCTCATCATATTACTGACGAGATCACTAGATATTACCGTAAGTTCTATACTGATAGTTTCTTCTGTCGTGCTTCCCGATTGTAGAACTCTTTTTCGTTTTCTTGCTTCCCATTCAACATTTATTTTGAAAGATTTAAATGCAATGTTAATGTTTATCTTCGATTTTCAAATTATTGTTTTTTTATTCTTCTCTCTTCTTAATAGTAGATTTTCTCATATTCTCTAAGACTCAGTAACATTTTCATGATTTTATTGTCTTTCACGGGGTAAAATTATTATGAAAAAATAAACAAAATATATTTCTGAGATTAAATTTTATTTGTATGTTCATCAACGATCTTCCTGATATAATCAGTTCCAAAGTGAGCATCAAAGTAAATGACATCACTATTTATTCCTGTCTCAACAGAAACCTGCCAGAAATTTTCATGCCTCCAAACAAATCTGTTCTTCTTTAACAAAACATAGAGAAACATTCCTGCGTATCATATCTATGGAGGACGCTAATCTCCTAGAGAGCAACGCACTGGGCCTCCTCGGCCTCACTCTCACTTTCTTAAATGATAACTAATGAAATGACTACATCAAATCAAATTTTATTTGTATGTTCATCCATAATTTTCCTGATATAATCAGTTCCCAAGTAGGCATCTATGTATATGACATCACTATTTAATCCTGTCTCAACAGAAATCTGTCAAAGATTTTCAGACCTCCAAACGAATATCTTCTTCTTTAACCAACATAGAAAAGCATCCGTGCGTATCATTAGAATGGATGACGCTAGTCTCCTAAAGAACAACATACTGCGCCTCCTTAGCGTCACTCTCACTCTCTTAAAAAACATCTAATGAAGTGACTACTTCAAATAAAATTTACTTGTAAGTTTAACAATGATCTTCCTAATTTTAGTTAGTTCCCAAGTAGGCGCCTATGTGGATGCCATCACTATTTACTCCTGTCTCAACAGAGATCTGCCAGGGCAGACAAAATAAATCTAGGTTGTGCTTTTAAAAATATCCTAAAATCTTTAACTGAATATGGTATGAAATGGCTCGTAAATTTCAAGGCCTCGAAACGAATCCGTTCTTCTTTAACCAACATAGAGAAACATACCTGTGTATCATTAGTATGGCTGATGCTAATCTCCTAGAGAGCAACGCTCTGCGCCTTCTTAACCTCAGTCTCAGGCTTTTAAATAACATCCAATAAAATGCTTGGATCAAATCCGTAGCTGGATCTACTGACAGTAATTTTGTGTCAAAGTTTAGGGCCAGGAAGATTTTTTTTTATCAGAATCCATTTTGCACATTTAAAAATCTACTATTCGTTTGTCCATTAAATACTTTTGCCATGATAAGTCGGGTGCTCCTGCTATTCATTTTAGGTTCTCAAAATCCAGCTGAGGATCTGGAATATAATCGATCGTAACCTGCTATCCCGCCTTAAGTCCTATTCTTACTGATGTGATATGGTTTCTTCTATTTTTTTTCTACAAGGTTTTTCATAGCAACTGCTCTGACAAACTTTTTCCCTGGTGTCCCTAACATCTATTTATTAGCGTTACTAGACTGAAATCAACGCCCCACCCATTTACAGTCAAAATATATAAACGTAACCGCCTCTTCTATCGTATTCTATTCCGTCTCTTTATGCTTAAATGCAACGCCAAATGCCATTTTTTATCTCCTTGCTCCTCATCCGTCTCTTTTCTTCGATATACCTTGTTTTTATTTTTTCTTTCACTGTACTCCGCCCCCTGCACATCAGTGGCGATCGTATTTTTTTTCTTCCTCTATGTGCCCTGTTCCTTCAGGATTTAAGCGATCATGGCTTTTCACGTCTCCTTATCCCTAGTGGCTCTTAGCACGCATTTACCTCTTACACCATGAAACCCTCGTTCCATCATCCACCTGATGAGGTCCTTCAAATATGTTATCAGTTTCCTTCCCCTTTCTCTTTTTCCCTCTATCTGTCCTGTTAGTATCAGATTCTCTAAGCCTTCCTTCCTCATTGCATGTCCCAGGAACTTCAGCTGTCTCTTCCTGATGCTCAGTAATAATTTTCTTTGTTTCCATCATTTCTAGGACCTCATCATTGCTCACATGCTTGATCCATGATATTCGCAGCATCCTTCTGTAGAACCACATTTCAGTTGCTTCATGTTTTTCCTTCATCTTTGATGATATTGTCCAGCATTCAGTTCCATATTGAAGAACTGACAACACATAGCAATCCAGTACTTTCTTACTTGTTTCTAACGGAATTATCCTGTTTCTTAATATTTTACTCAAATTCTGGAATGCTTCTTTCGCCATGCCAATTCGCCTTCAGATTTCTGTGTCACACTTTCCGTCTTCTGTTATAACACTTCCCAGGTATTTCAATTTTTGTACCTGTTTGATTCTAGTATCTCTGACCTGTATTTGGTATATTGGGCTGACCTACTTGCGATAAAATGATACTAAAAATAATGTCGCTTATTTACGACTCGAAATGTAACTATTTCATTTTAAAAGAAACCTGAATCTTTTTTTTATAACAGTTAATAATTAATCTTTTTCTTTCTATTCCTTCATTTCTTACCCTTTTCGCTGATAAGCCACTTTCCAATTTTAAACAGCATTATAGCGGAACAAATAGAGCAATTTATTTCTCAGCAAAATAACCCTTCCCCATCTTCTTTTTCCCTGCATTTTTTAAAATTATTTTGTTATGCCACTTGAGCATTATTCATGTTTCTTTCTCTCCTTTCAGCCAATCCAATTCGTTTGTTGTTCCTCTCAGTGTTATTTTGTAAGTTAATTGTATTCATTTAACTTAGAAAATTCACTTCTGTCAGTTTGCCTTTCTCGACATTTCCCCCGTCAATTAATTTTATTCATTCACTGCTTGTTTAGCTTTCATTTACGCTTCTATTTAATTCGTGCTAATTGATTCATTCATCTGTTCTTCTTGCCAAATCTTTCTTCATTGCCTTTTTCATTCCTTTCAACATCTCACCTTTCTGGGTTTTTCTTCATCACATTTTTCCATCATACACGTTGCTTCCGTTCGAATTTGTTATTAAACTCCCATTAATTACAGTTTAGTAAATTCTTTTTTTTAATTCTTTTATTCCACAAACGAAAAAGTGACGAGATATGATAATACAACATGCACATGAATAACAGAAGCTTATAGATTTAACCCCTTGTTATTTAAAATACATAATACATAAATTAATCCCAAAGAAAAAAAGTATTAATCACATTGCAAAAATCAAAAGCAACAGCATTCTTTTATTAGACACTAGCATCATAGCCCGGCGTTACCCGTGCAACTCAGAACATTTTAGTAGTAGGAGAAGATGCCAACGAGAGGAGTAGATGGAAATCATTTATTGAAAGTTGGAAATGAGAGCTCAGGCTGTTAGTTAAATGTTTATAATATTAAATGGATAAATTTCCTTAAAACACGGTATATAAAAAAATAATTATATAGAAAATTGTTGTTTCAAAGTTGTTCAAACATTCCATGAAAAAAATCTATTTTCTTTTGTTTAGCGTAAACGTGATTTGATATTTAATGTGACATTGTAAACAAAATTGCGTTTGATTTTTGTTTCAAAATTACGGGGGAAAATATTATATTTTCTGTTGACTTTAACATAAAAATAAAAATTATTTATTTTATTTTACTGAAATTAGAAAACTATTACTCTCTCAGTTCAGAAATTTTCGATGGATATTTAAAAATGTAGACATTTAATTTTTGAGGAAAAAGTTACCACACGAATTACAAACAGTTGATTTCCTGCATTAAATATTTAGCGAAAAAAGCTTTTTTTTTAGTTTTATTTTCTGAAGTATGAAATATGAAACTTGAAAAAAAAAAAAATTAAATAATTAAGTTAAAACCATTGGGAACTTTTTTTTCTTTTTACATATTTTGTTTCTGTTTGAAAAAACACTTTTTAAAAAATATTTCTTTTATTTCAAAATTAGGGGGAAAATATTCACATTTTTTGTTGAAAAAATGAATTCTTAAAACGTCGGAATAAAAATTAAATATATAGGCTAAATTCTTTTTTTTTTAATAAAAATATTTTAGTCGTGTTTGACACTTGTGATTTGATTTCTGTGACAGAATTTAGAAACCATATTAGATCTTAGATGTTTTACGGAGCAACTATAAACAATCGGCTGCATTGTCTAAAATGTACGAAAGGGAAAATTGCTGAACTTAAACTCAAAAAGTATGTGTCGACCTGGCTTCCCTGTAGATATGTGTCCCTAGAAAGTTTGAATGGCGTAGCTTAATAAATGTTGGCGTGCATAGGGAACAGTCACATACAGACTTACAGTTTGCCTTTTATATATAGAGATTAAATTAGAATCCACCATGATTTATACAGACTTTTCCGTTAACATGATTATTAATTATAATGGATTCGTGCAATTTATAATTTAATTTAAACTTCGGGTCAGGGTAGGCTAACAAAATATAAATATCTTTGTTTTTAATTATTTCACATATCAGTCAGTCGGTTAAGTGCCATTCGTTATACACGTTTGGGCGATCATATCTCAAAAGAGACATTACTGACTCGGCAGATTTTTCCGCAGTGGGTTTGCCATTATTTTCTGCAGTAGACTGGTTGGCAACCAAGCAAGGCTATAAAACACAATTTGCCCTGCTATTTAGTCCATACATGAAGGAAAGAAACGGATTAAAACCTTTCTCAAATGTATATGCGCATAAGTGAACGCAACGAATTCAACTGCAATTCGAACTCGTCTCTCCGATTTCGCGTTCCGTGTCAATAAAGGCAATAAAGCCAAGGCTACGCAAGAGGCTACCCAGGATGAAAGGTTATAAGAATATTAATAAAAATTATTAAAGTCGGCAAATATAGAAGAATAAGAAGATAGAATTTAACGATTTACATTGAAATTAAAATTTCAGGTGATTAAAGTTTACAAGAAAGAGAGAAGCTGTAAGAGAGATCCGCATGTTTTGATAGAAGAAACGATGCGCATAGAACTTGCGGTCCTACCTAGCCATTTCCACTGTAAAATGATGAAGCCTTGTCACTAATCTAGTACCGCGCTTTCTAGTAAAAGTCTAAGTTAAATAGAAGAAAATTCATCAGAAGAATTAACATGAAAATGTTTATAGAAAAGGTACACAGATTGGATATCGGCTCGGAACGGGAAATCGGGGAGTCGAGTTCGAATTCCAACTGAATTCATTGCATTCATTTACTCGCAAATACCCTTGGGAAAGGTATTAATCCGTCTCATCGACAGATTGTATGGTCATCAGCAAAAACAGCAGCCCAGAATGTCAAATAGAGGTGAGGGACTCGAAAATCAAGCAGATACAAAAATTTAAATACCTGGGAAGTGTTCTAACAGAAAACGGAAAGAAATACGAAGGCCAACTGGCATGGCGAAGGACGCGTTCCTGAATCTAAGTAAAGTATTAAGAGACAGAAAAATTTTACTACAAACAAAGAGAGTACTGGATTGTTATGTGATGGCAGTTCTTCAATATGGCAGTGAATGTTGGACAATATCATCAAAGATGAAGGAAAAACTTTAAGCAGCTGAAATGTGGTTCTACAGAAGGATGATGCGGATATCATGGATCGAGAATGTGAGTAATGATGAGGTTTTGGAAAGGATGGAAACGAAAAGGAAATTAATACTGAGCATCAGAAAGAGACAGCTGAAATTCCTGGGACATGCAATGAGAAAAGAGGGCTTGGAGAACCTAATACTAACAGGCCAAGTAGAGGCTAAAAGAGACAGCGGATAACATATTTTAAGGGCCTGAGCAGGTGGATGACAGAACGGGGGTCGCGTAGTGTTACAGGAGAAAGTGTGCTAAGAGATACCAGGAATAGGGAGACGTTGAAGACCATGATCGCCTACGTCCTAAAAGGATAAGGCTCATAGAAGAAGAAGAAAAAAAGGAGAAGAAGAAGAAGATACCTAGAAATGAAAACAAATGCTTCCATTATGCTTAGCCTTTTTGCCAACACGCAGTTATATCAAGTGTGGACATGGTCAAAATATGCTGACGGGGTTGAGAAAAATCTTTTGACATTATACATTCAGTTAAAAGTAAATACACTTGGGAAAGGTATTTATCCAACTCTTCCTTCCAGTTATGGGTTAAATAACAGGACAGATTGGGTTCTATAGCCTTGGCTGGCAACCAGTCTACCGCAGAAAGCAATGGCAACCTACTGTGGTACTTAACTGACTGTTACATATATATATATATATTCTCATATACTTAGAATTACTTAGAAAAATAGGTTATTTAGAGTCGACAAAACTGAAACACCTGCAATTCTAGGCTGCTGAAGATAAGATACGGGACAAATAATCTTTGTCTAGATCAAAGTTAATGATACATACACACATATATATATATATATATATATATAGACTAATGTCCGAAAAACCAATGCTAACCTATCAGTAACTTAAATCGTCAATAACCCAACGGGGACTACCTCGTAGGTTAAATAAATGGGAAGAAAAAAAAGAAACAAATCAAGCACAATAACAATGCGCCAAGAGCTTGTTTGAAAGAAAAAACCAAGACGAAAACCTTAACAGTAAAGTGCTCTATACGAAATGACGAGCCGTTGTGTGAAACCGCGGTCGGTGTTGGCTCATTTTTAGATTTAGTGTACTATATATATATATATATATAGTATATCGGGGCAGCAAGTAATTATCTAAACATATGCTGTTAAATATAAGAGACAATGAATGTCTATTATGTTTAATCATGAGCCGTTCTAAACGTTGTATTTTTGCTTTAAAATCAATTGAAAATAAAGACAAAAATTCTCGAACATTTGGATAATTATTTATTGGTTTTCCTTTAAGCTATCGGCTCATATGAGCCATCTTCAGAGAGGTTGTTTAAACTGAAATATTATAAAATCCACCATCACCGACGATTTTATTTTGTGTTGACATAAAACTCCGCTTGGCAACGGCAATAGTTACCAAAAATAATAAAAATATATTGGCTCTAAATGTATTTATATACATATATATTTAGAGCTCTCTTAGAGAGTTATCCTACCACTGTATGTACAGGATACTCCTTTGGATTCCTCTATACCCACACTACATGTTGATATATATATATATATATATATATACTTTTTCAAACCATTTTACCGCCAGCAAGGCGGGACCGCCAACGATGCTCAGAGGACTACAGTGAGATGAAAAATGGGTACAGGGGATACTGAATAAAGGATAAAGGATAAAGAGGACTCAAGAAAATACGAGGTTTCAGTTAACGTTGCATGTCACTGTCAGGAAAGCACTTAAACGCAAGGGGGTTCCGCATGCAGCAAGAGCGAGAAAAGAAGCTATTCGAGTAGAAATTGCGGTGATATTTAACTATTTCAACGGTAAAAGGGAAAAACCTAAATACCAAACTAGTAGTACGCTTCAATTTATATGGTCGATGCACCAGAGTATAAAACTCGTTAGAGCAGTTCCCATGAAATTATTTGCAGAAAAAGACAGTAGGAAGCCACGTCTTGTCGGTGAGAAAGTGATTGAAGTTGAGAATATCCAGGTTGAACTGATTACGAGGTTCATTCAATAAATAAGGATGTACGAGGGTCATTCAATAAATAAGGTGAATCTTTCGGTATAAGGACTTCTACGAGTGTCATTCAATAAATAAAGTGAATGTTTCGGTATAAGGACTTCTACGAGGGTCATTCAATAAATAAAGTTGAATCTTTCGGTATAAGGACTTCTACGAGTGTCATTCAATAAATAAAGTGAATGTTTCGGTATAAGGACTTCTACGAGTGTCATTCAATAAATAAGTTGAATCTTTCAGTATAAGGACTTCTACGAGGGTCATTCAATAAATAAGGTGAATCTTTCGGTATAAGGACTTCTACGAGGTCATTCAATAAATAAGGTGAATTTTGCGGTATAAGGACTTCTACGAGAATCATTCAATAAATAAGGTGAATTATTCGGTATAAGGACTTCCACGAGGGTCATTCAATAAATAATGTGAATTATTCGGTATAAGAACTTCTACAGAGTCATTCAATAAATAAGGTGAATCTTTCGGTATAAGGACTTCTACGAGGGTCATTCAATAAATAAGGTGAATTTTGCGGTATAAGGACTTCTACGAGAATCATTCAATAAATAAGGTGAATTATTCGGTATAAGGACTTCTACGAGGTCATTCAATAAATAAGGTGAATTTTCGGTATAAGAACTTCTACGAGAGTCATTCAATAAATAAGGTGAATCTTTCGGTATAAGGACTTCACGAGGTCATTCAATAAATAAGGTGAATTTTGCGGTATAAAGGACTTCTACGAGAATCATTCAATAAATAAAGGTGAATTATTCGGTATAAGGACTTCTACGAGTCATTCAATAAATAATGTGAATTATTCGGTATAAGAACTTCTACGAGAGTCATTCAATAAATAAGGTGAATCTTTCAGTATAAGGACTTCTACGAGGGTCATTCAATAAATAAGGTGAATTTTTCGGTATAAGGACTTCTACGAGGGTCATTCAATAAATAAGGTGAATTTTGCGGTATAAGGACTTCTACGAGAATCATTCAATAAATAAGGTGAATTATTCGGTATAAGAACTTCTACGAGAGTCATTCAATAAATAAGGTGAATCTTTCGGTATAAGGACTTCTACGAGGTCATTCAATAAATAAGGTGAATCTTTCGGTATAAGGACTTCTACGAGGGTCATTCAATAAATAAGGTGGTGTTGGTATAAGGACTTCTACGAGGGTCATTCAATAAATAAGGTGAATCTTTCGGTATAAGGACTTCCACGAGGGTCATTCAATAAATAAGGTGAATTTTTCGGTATAAGGACTTCTACGAGGGTCATTCAATAAATAAGGTGAATTTTCCGGTATAAGGACTTCTACGAGGTCATTCAATAAATAAGGTGAATTATTCAGTATAAGGACTTCTACGAGAATCATTCAATAAATAAGGTGAATTATTCGGTATAAGGACTTCTACGAGAATCATTCAATAAATAAGGTGAATTATTCGGTATAAGGACTTCTACGAGGGTCATTCAATAAATAAGGTGAATTTTTCAGTATAAGGACTTCTACGAGGATCATTCAATAAATAAAATTGAATTTTTCGGTATAAGGAGTTCTACGAGGTCATTCAATAAATAAGTTCAGATGTTTCGGTATAAGGAGTTCTACGAGGGTCATTCAATAAATAAGGTGAATGTTTCAGTATAAGAGTTCTACGAGGGTCATTCAATAAATAAGTTGAATGTTTCGATGAGACTTCTACGAGGTCATTCAATAAATAAGGTAAATCTTTCGGTATAAGGACTTCTACGAGGGTCATTCAATAAATAAGGTGAATTTTTCGGTATAAGGACTTCTACGAAGATCATTAATAAATAAGGTGAATTTTTCGGTATAAGGACTTCTACGAGGGTCATTCAATAAATATGGTGAATTTTCGGTATAAGGACTTCTACGAGGTCATTCAATAAATAAAAGGTGAATTTTTCGGTATAAGGACTTCTACGAAGGGTCATTCCAATGATAAAGGTGAATTTTCGGTATAAGGACTTCTACGAGGGTCATTCAATAAATAAGGTGAATTGTTCGGTATAAGAACTTCTACGAAGTCATTCAATAAATAAGTTGAATCTTTCGGTATAAGGACTTCTACGAGGTCATTCAATAAATAAGGTGAATCTTTCGGTATAAGGACTTCTACGAGGGTCATTCAATAAATAAAGGTGAATTATTCGGTATAAGGACTTCTACGAGGAGTCATTCAATAAATAAGGTGAATTATTCGGTATAAGGACTTCTACGAGATTCCAATAAATAAATTGTTCGATGTAGAACTTCTACGAGGGGTCATTCAATAAATAAGTTGAATGTTTCGGTATAAGGACTTCTACGAGGGTCATTCAATAAATAAGGTGCATTTTTCGGTATAAGGACTTCTACGAGGGTCATTCAATAAATAAGGTGAATTATTCGGTATAAGGACTTCTACGAGGGTCATTCAATAAATAAGGTGAATTTTTCGGTATAAGGACTTCTACGAGGGTCATTCAATAAATAAGGTGAATTTTTCGGTATAAGGACTTCTACGAGGGTCATTCAATAAATAAGGTGAATTTTTCGGTATAAGGACTTCTACGAGGGTCATTCAATAAATAAGGTGAATTTTTCGGTATAAGGACTTCTACGAGAATCATTCAATAAATAAGGTGAATTATTCGGTATAAGGACTTCTACGAGAATCATTCAATAAATAATGTGAATTATTCGGTATAAGGACTTCTACGAGGGTCATTCAATAAATAAGGTGAATCTTTCGGTATAAGGACTTCTACGAGGGTCATTCAATAAATAAGGTGAATTATTCGGTATAAGAACTTCTACGAGGGTCATTCAATAAATAAGGTGAATTATTCGGTATAAGGACTTCTACGAGGGTCATTCAATAAATAAGGTGAATTTTTCGGTATAAGGACTTCTACGAGGGTCATTCAATAAATAAGGTGAATTATTCGGTATAAGGACTTCTACGAGGGTCATTCAATAAATAAGGTGAATCTTTCGGTATAAGGACTTCTACGAGGGTCATTCAATAAATAAGGTGAATTTTTCGGTATAAGGACTTCTACGAGGGTCATTCAATAAATAAGGTGAATTATTCGGTGTAAGGACTTCTACGAGGGTCATTCAATAAATAAGGTGAATTTTTCGGTATAAGGACTTCTACGAGGGTCATTCAATAAATAAGGTGAATTATTCGGTATAAGGACTTCTACGAGGGTCATTCAATAAATAAGGTGAATTATTCGGTATAAGGACTTCTACGAGGGTCATTCAATAAATAAGGTGAATTATTCGGTATAAGGACTTCTACGAGGGTCATTCAATAAATAAGGTGAATTTTTCGGTATAAGGACTTCTACGAGGGTCATTCAATAAATAATGTGAATTATTCGGTATAAGGACTTCTACGAGGGTCATTCAATAAATAAGGTGAATTTTTCGGTGTAAGGACTTCTACGAGGGTCATTCAATAAATAAGGTGAATCTTTCGGTATAAGGACTTCTACGAGGGTCATTCAATAAATAACGTGAATTATTCGGTATAAGGACTTCTACGAGGGTCATTCAATAAATAAGGTGAATTTTTCGGTATAAGGACTTCTACGAGGGTCATTCAATAAATAAGGTGAATTATTCGGTATAAGAACTTCTACGAGGGTCATTCAATAAATAAGGTGAATCTTTCGGTATAAGGACTTCTACGAGGGTCATTCAATAAATAAGGTGAATTATTCGGTATAAGGACTTCTACGAGGGTCATTCAATAAATAAGGTGAATTATTCGGTATAAGGACTTCTACGAGGGTCATTCAATAAATAAGGTGAATTATTCGGTATAAGGACTTCTACGAGGGTCATTCAATAAATAAGGTGAATTTTTTGGTATAGGGACTTCTACGAGGGTCATTCAATAAATAAGGTGAATTTTTCGGTATAAGGACTTCTACGAGGGTCATTCAATAAATAAGGTGAATCTTTCGGTATAAGGACTTCTACGAGGGTCATTCAATAAATAAGGTGAATCTTTCGGTATAAGGACTTCTGCGAGGGTCATTCAATAAATAAGGTGAATTTTTTGGTATAAGGACTTCTACGAGGGTCATTCAATAAATAAGGTGAATTTTTTGGTATAAGGACTTCTACGAGGGTCATTCAATAAATAAGGTGAATCTTTCGGTATAAGGACTTCTACGTGGGTCATTCAATAAATAAGGTGAATTTTTCGGTATAAGGACTTCTAAGAGGGTCATTCAATAAATAAGGTGAATTATTCGGTATAAGAACTTCTACGAGGGTCATTCAATAAATAAGGTGAATCTTTCGGTATAAGCACTGCTACGAGGGTCATTCAATAAATAAGGTGAATCTTTCGGTATAAGGACTTCTACGAGGTTCATTCAATAAATAAGGTGAATTTTTCGGTATAAGAACTACGAGGGTCATTCAATAAATAAGTTGAATCTTTCGGTATAAGGACTTCTACGAGGGTCATTCAATAAATAAGGTGAATTTTTTGGTATAAGGACTTCTACGAGGGTCATTCAATAAATAAGGTGAATTTTTCGGTATAAGAACTTCTACGAGGGTCATTCAATAAATAAGTTGAATCTTTCGGTATAAGGACTTCTACGAGGGTCATTCAATAAATAAGGTGAATCTTTCGGTATAAGGACTTCTACGAGGGTCATTCAATAAATAAGGTGAATTTTTCGGTATACGGACATCTATGGGGGTCATTCAATAAATAAGTTGAATTTTTCGCTGTAAGGTCTTCTAATACAGAGAGAAGCTTACGTTTTTTTTTTAATTTCCTTTGCTTCTTTTCTAAAGGAATTTAATTTTTTTGCAGATTGAAAAAACTTTCAGAGTTTTGGAGATTAACAAAGATTACTGACCAAGAAGCATGCTCTAGGATTGAACAGAGGTCAGTTATCAAGTGTTTGGTTGCAGAAGGGTGCAAACCAGTTGAAATTCATAGGAGAATGTCAACTGTGTATGGTGCCACATGTTTCAGCCAAACAATGTCTACAAGTGGGCTAAATTGTTTAAAGAAGAACGGAGCAGTATTGAGGATGGAGACAGGGCTGGGAGGCCAACAGAAGTGAGGTCTCCTGAGGTGATCGAATCAGTCAATGACCTCATCCAGTCTGACATGAGAAATAATAGACGAGAGTTGGCACGGAGTTACGCATATATCAGTAAGTTGAGCTTTTCTTCTGGGTGGGAAATTAGTTTTGGGTACTCCATGCAAGTCAAGTGTAGAGTTACAAGAGAATGTCCGTGCAACGCATTTAATCTTGTCTACTATAGATGTGGGAACTTCAAATTGATTGAAGAGACAAGTGATTGAGACTTTGCTTTTGTTTAGCACGCTCTTGCCCAACCATCAGTCATTTAACATATGCTTAAGTACAAGCTGCCTGAACTTTTATAATGTTAAATTGAAATTACATTTATTATCTGACCTTATTTTACTTTAATTTTCAAATAAATTTGATTTTAGTGATAAACCCTTATGTATGTCCACCTTTCACAATACAGCTAGTTATTGCTTTTGCTACATATACTAAGTTAAAATCAGTACTATTTGCATATACCTACACTAGCGGCCATAATTATTAGGCCATCCCAGTTTTGAAAAGAAATAATGTATTTCATACTGTTTTTAGTATTTATGGCTAAATGAAAATAGAATGATTCTTTCGTTATTATTACTCCGCAGAATTTTATAGGGCAAGAAAGCAAAGATGAATTCATCCGAATCAACCTAAATTTTCGTCCTTCCTTCATTGATGAAACTGCAATATAGGTAAATATTAAATACTTATAAATTCATTTGATGCACATGTTCTGCAATATAACAACAAGAACATTCTATTTTTATTTACAATTATTCACTTGGGAATAAATACTAAAAAATCATATGAAATACATAATTTTTAGAACATTGGGGTGGCCTAATAATTATGGCCGGTAGTGTATGTTACATACCTGAATGCAGATAATAGATGAACTCTGAAACCCTGGACATATAACTCTCCTATTTTATGGGGAGGACGAGACCTTGTGTCTAGGTTGACAATCATCGTTCAGTTGATATCTTGAACAAAATTACCCATTTGATAAAATGCAAAAAGAAGAATCAGTCTGGGGCTGAAAAAATTGTCACTAGAACGAACTCTTCTAACAACTATGAAGCACCTGGTTTCGAAACCTAGACTAATTGGACCAAGTGACTGAATATCAAATCAAGAATAAAAAGAAAGCAAACAAAATGGACTCGAGAAGAACAGAAACAAGTCGTGACATCCTTTTCGCTGCACTTGAAAATACGCAGAAAATCATTATGGATCAGGCATAACAAATATTGAGAACTATGGAAGGAACTGGAGTAAGACTCAATATTAACTCATACATGCTTGCAGATATCTGCAGAGACATAGTGCGAGATAAAAAACATCCCTCTCAAATGAACAAATCAGATTAAAGTACATATAAGACAGAAACAATAAGTCATCACTCAATAAAGGTGTGAGTGAGGAAAGAAAATATCTGACAGTCGATGGAGTAAAAAATTAAGCCAATGTGAAACGAAATAATAATCTCTCATGAAAAAATTCGAATAATCTACCTGAGCCGTTAACTGTGGTTATTCAGATTAAGTCAACGGCATTCGGACAGAATTCCTTAAAAACAACAAAGGTGAAATCCCTGAAGGTAAAAAAAAAACATCATTCAAATACTCAGCACAGAAAATAACAATTCAAATGTCAGACAGAGACCATCGCCCAAAAATTCATATGAGATAGTCCATTATTATGCAAATGTTACGGCATATCACGTTGAATATACCGGTTCTCGTTCGATCACCGAAGTTAAGCAACGTGAGTCTGGTCAGTACCTAGATGGGTGACCGCTTGGGAATACCAGGCGCTGTAAGCGTATCGTGACGGATGTGCGTGCTTACGGCCATATCACTTTGAATACACCGGTTCTCGCTCGATCACCGAAGTTAAGCAGAGTTAAGCCTGGTCAGTATTTAGATGGGTGACCGCTTGGGAATACCAGGTGCCGTAAGCGATCAGTGACGGTTGTGCCTTGTGGTGCAGTAGATGTCGACTTGGAAAGAGAAATCGGTGAGCCGAGTTCGAATTCTAGTTGAGTACTCTGCATTCACTTAAGCACTGGTACCTTTGGGAAAGGTATTAATCCGTTACTTCCCTCCAGTTATGGGTTAAATAACAGGATGGGGCCTGGAGGCAACCCATCTAGTGTTGGTGACATAATAGAAACGCCCTGGCGAAGCATCAAGTATTCAGCTTTTTGACAAGATTATGAATTTTTCTATAAACTGCGTGAAATTGAGGAAATCAGTTGTCAGTTATCGATACTAGATAAGTTCTTAGGAAAACTAACTATTTTAACACGCTAATGAAGGGAGTTCAAGCAAGACATGAAATTAAATTAAGAAATGAAATTCTACCAAGTGCATTGAATACTACTGCCATATCTGGTCGGGTACCCTTGCCATACTCCTTGGGGTCCTTGAAAAAATCCAACGGTAAATCTGTAATGTCATCGATCCTGACTTAGCATCCGCCCGTGCATTGAATACTGCTGCCATATTTGGTAGGGTGCCCCTGCTATCCCCTAGGGGTCCTTGACAAAATCCAACGGAGAAACTCTAATGTGATCGATACCGACATGGCAGTTCAGATACAGTCACTTTCTCACCGGAGCAATGTGGCTTCCCTGTGTCGTGTATATATATATATATATATATATATATATATATATGCATGTTAAATAATATAGACAGGTTCTGTTTATTTTATGTAACTTTTTTCATATTCTCTGATAAGCTTAATAGCATTATCATTAAATGAAGAAAGAAAATTACATCAATACATAATTTTTAACATTCCTATCTGATATATATATATATATATATATATATATATATATATATATACACTAGCAGTATAGCCCGGCGTTGCTCGGGTGTATATATATATATATATATATATATATATATATAAAGTGGCGTAAATTAATAAATATACATATGAGGAGGGTGTATATAAGTATAGTATAATTATTCAGGTGTTAATAAAACAGTGCTCATTTTATGAACAAAGATGTTATATATATATATATATATATATATATATATTCGTGCGATATGAACTGAAGAGATTCAGTTAGGTTTTCAATTGACTAGGCTGATTCATTTTTATGTGTGAATAAACGTTACACTATAAACATTTCTATGTTCCATGCGCCTTTAGGATATAACTCTCCAACACTTCCTATCAGTTGTGGGATTTAACTGCGTTCATACCTTTACTAAGATAGAGAAAGCGAAGCGAGAGAGTGAGAGAAACCGAGAGAGAAATAGAGAAACAGAAAACAATGGAGAAAAGAGAGGAAAATGGAGTGGAAAGTTGAGAGACAAATAGGAAAGAGAGAATAAAGGCAAGAGTGAAAGTGGAAAGTGGAGATCAGCGAGAGTTAAAAGGAGACAGAGGGAGGCGAAAGTGAAAGGGGACAAATAAAAAGGGAGAAGCCGAGAGAAGAAAAGGAAAGAAAGTTCGAAAGGAAGGGGAAAACGACAGAGTGAAAATGATAAATAAGAAGGAAAAGGAGAGGGAAAACAGAGACAGAGAGAACAATCAAGCAAAAAGGAAAGAAAGAGATAAAACTAGATCGAAACAAGAAATAGAAATTGAGAAGCAGAGAAAAGGCGTGATTGACAAAAGAGAAGAAATTAGAGAAACAGAGAGAGAGAGAGAGAGAGAGAGAGAGAGTGTGAATTCAATAATACATTGAGTTGAAGACATCTTCCCCCGATTATTTCGATCTAAGCAAAAACATTTCCTAAGGTAAAAATGTTATTTCGATGTAATCATTCGTCATGAGGTGGCGGACTGCTCGACGCCAAAACGTGAGACTTCCATATCAAAGCCGATCAAATATAGCCTCTACTATGGCAGACAGTCACGATAACTGAGTTTGCCGCCTATTAAAATTAGACAAAGTCCCTTACTGTCATGTTTTTGCTTGTTTCTTTATTAATCTGCAATATTACTTTATTAACTGTTTTTTTTTTTAGTTTATTCTTTTTAAATTACTTTTATTCTATTTTACGTTTATTATATTTGATATTTCTTTCCTTCTCTTTCACTCCAAGTTAATTTTTTTGTTTCTTCCTTTTTTCTACTACTACTACTATTCTTCCTGCTACCTTCTCTTCTAGGCATTTCAGGTAAGAAAGAAAAAAAAATAAAGAAAACATATTTAGGTTACAATGCCTGGAGGCGACTCGAGATTGAGGACTATAGAATAAGAGCCAGTTTAAGTGGATAGGATAGTACATAACCCTAGATCTGAACAGGTTATATTTGAAGTGAATGGCAAAACATCTTGGGAGTCGGTTCCACTGAGTAATGGTTCACAGGAATAACTGTTCCAGTGGGACTTACTTCTCTGTAATATGATACGAATGGAATGAGAGTGTACGAGACCTGGCAAGTCCTAGCCGTGAATGTTAGAACTCTCGGAACCAAGAAATACAGTTTGTCCGATAAGTTTATATAAACGTAGGGAAAGCAGTGAGAAGAATGCAAAATCTTTCCGAAAAAATTCTTCTTCTTCTTCTATGTGCCTTGTCCTTTCATGACGTAGGCGATCATGGCCTTTCACGTCTCCCTATCACTGGTGGCTCTTAGCCCGCTTTCATCTGTTAACCCACGCAAACCCTGTTCTTCCATTCACCTGCTCAGGCTAGCTACACGCTGCTTTTCCTTGTCTCTCCTTCCCGCTATCTGGCCTTTTAGTATCAGGTTCTTTAATCCCTCCTTCCTCATTGCATATCCCAGAAACTTCAGCTGTCTCTTCCTGACGCTCAGTATAAATTTGCTTTTCGATTCCATCCTTTCCAAAACCTCATAATTGCTCGCATTCTCGATCCAGGATATTCGAAGAATCCTTCTGTAGAACCACTTTTCAGTTGCTTCAAGTTTTTCTTTCATCTTTGATGATATTATCCAGCATTCACTGCTATTTTGAAGAACTGACATCACATAACAATACAGTACCCTCTTCTTTGTTTGTAGTAAAATTTTCTGTCTCTTAATACTTTACTCAGCTTCTGGGACGCGCCCTTTGCCATGCCAATTCACTTTCGGATCTCTGTGTCACACTTTCCGTCTTCTGTTAGAACACTTCCCATGTTAGTAAATTACTTGATTTTAGTATGCCTACCTGTATTTGGCATTTTGGGTGGCTCTTTTTGCTGATGACCATGCATTTGGTTTTCTTTCAGTTCGTAGTCCTTTCTTGTCACTCTTTTCACCTACAGAATGTAGAACGTCTTGTAGTTTCTTTTCGGTGTCTGTTAGATTATAAGGCAAAAAAAAAAAGGTATCACCCAGAAAGACGTGGAGACGATATTAGATTCTATCGGAGGGCTTCCTTTTGAATAATTTCGGATTGGAGCTTTCTCCAAACAAAAACGTAAAACGAATAGAATATGCAACTGACTTCTCTGATTGCAAAGTCTATTCTGATATGAACTGCGGTGGGGAAAGTTCATACGATAGTCAAGAATTAAACCGTCAAGATAGTCAATAATTAAACCGTCAAGATAGTCAAGAATTAAACCGTCAACAATCTTTCTCCGTGACTTGATTTTGGCTATATTATTGCATTCACTTACCCGAAAATGCCCGTGAGAAAGTTATGAATCCTTTTGTTCTCCCTCCAGCTATTGATTGAATAGCAGGGCAGATTCATATATACTTGGTTGGAGATCGCTCTACCGTAAATACGATAACAAAGCTGAGCAAAACAGTCCTCATAATGTAAATATTGTAAATACTGAAAATACCCCATTTCAGATGACACATAGACAGACATTTTGGTATCGTAAAAATAATTGTTTTTTCTCAGTAAATATTAATAAGTTTTGAAGTCAATAATGATTTTCGGATAAAAATCTTTTTATTCAACTCGTAGCTGTGGGGTGTGGTGGATTCACACCTTTAATAATGATATTTGGGGTAAATAAATTTAACTGAAAATCAAACTCGTCTCACAGCTTTTCTTATATTCGGATGTTAACCACTTACAAATCCACGCTTACAGCATCTGGTTTTGTCATGCGATCACCTATGCATATATCAACCAAGCGCAACCTTGCTTAATTTTGATTATCTGACGACAAATAGGTCTTCGTATTTCTTTGAGCTGAGTGAACTTTGCTCAAATATACATCTGTAATCCATCAGGTCAGACTTGCATCTGGCTCCTTTGAACACTGAGTTCAAAGTCTGTTATAAGATGTAGTGTGCCGTGTACATAGTGCACTCTACAAGCTGACTTAAGGATATCTTTTTTGGTGTTATTTTAACATCGCTCGGTTATTTCTCGCCTGTTTCTACTAATTCCAATTACACACTGCCTAGTCAATTACATACGGCCTACTAAAAAGGTCCTCATAAAGAAGCGTATGCACTCTTCCTTTCAGACGCGAAAAACATTTTCTTCATTGTTCAGTATTTCTACCTCATTCCATAGCAGCTTGTAGATTGAAATTATGCATTTCATACTATGTTTAGTATTTATTGCCAAGTGGATAATTCTAAATGAGAATAGAATGGTTCTTTTGTTATTATTACTTTGCAAAGTTTTACAAGGCAGCCAGGAAGCATTTGCTTCGGCCGGCTAATAAGGAGAAGAGACTAACATGGGGAAGAGAGCACAAAAACTGGACACCAGAACAGTTCATTTGATGGACATTTTATTGTGCAGTATTAACAACAACAACAACAACAAAAAATTCTATTTTCATTTAAAATTATTGGCAATAAATACTAAAAGTAATATGAAATACATCACTTTTTTGGGGGGGTTGTCTTATAATTATTGCCGGTAGTGCCATCCATCCGTCCGTGCATGGAGTACTGCTGCCATTTATGGCCAGGTGCCCCTGCCGTTCTCCTCAGTGTTCTTGACAAGCTCCAAAGGAGAGTCTGTAATGTGATAGGTACTGATCTGGCGACTCGACTGCAGCCACTTTCCCATCGTCGAAATGTGGCCTCTCTCTGTCTCTTCTATAAATATTTTCATGGCTTCTGCTCGGATGAGCTTAAGTCACTGATGCCTCCTCAACAGGTGTTTACCCGTGCAACCAGACTGGCAACTGGGTCCCACCCATTCACAGTCAAGTTAGCCAAATGCAGACGACAATTCTACTCCTGCAGCTTCCTCTCTCGCACTTCCCGCCTGTGGAACTCACTCCCGTATTCTTGCTTTCCTGACAGCTACAACCTCCAGAAAATTAAATGCAAAGTTAATACTCATCTACTAACCACTGGCCTCTAGCTCACTCCCCTCCCCTGTATAACCTTCACTTTCTCTCCACCTATGTATCTGTCATCGCACCTTCTTTCTCAGTTTTCTATTGTTCCTTTCTAACTAGTTTGTACTCCTCACTCTTCTAATTAATCTTTTTACATTTATGTAACCCCCTGCACATCAGTGGCATTTTCGCCTTGCTTGGGGTGAAATGATTAAAAAAAATGTGTATGAACAGACATGCCTGATTCCATTGTTTCAAATTCTCATTACGTTTTTAGATGCTTCTTCAGCCTTAAATGTATGAAACCCTATATTTCCGCTTTACATTCTTTATATTCTTTGCCACAAATGCAAGGAATGAAGTACACGCAGTTCTTGGCCACATTATTCGTCTAATTAGGCCCGCTTTGTAATGTGGCGCTACTTCTGAGTATTGTTCTCATGTTCTATAGACCTCTAATCTTTTGACTGTTTACCTATAAGTCGCTGACATAAGTCAGACAGATCGTGGCATTTTTCCAAAGATACTCCTCGGCCTCACTCTCTCAGTTGACCTCAAGTGGAACGACTACATTGAATTAATCTCCTGCTAGGAAGATTGGGTCCCTGTGTTCGGCCAGGAAGATTTTCTCATTTGAACACATCATGCACATTTACAAATCTACCATCCACCCGTTCATTGAATACTGTTGTCATAACTGGTCGGGCACCCTTGCTATTAATCTTGGCGTTCCCCTACAAAATCCAGGGGAGAATCTACAGTGTAGTCCATAACGACCTGGCAGTTCGACTGCAGTCAATTTCTCATCGACGAGATGCGGCTTCTCTCTGTCTTTTTTACAAATACGTTCACGGATTCTAATCCAACGAGCTTAACTCCCTGGTGCCCCCTCTGTAAAAACTTACTCGAGCTACTAGACTAGCAACAAGATCACACACTTTTACAGTGAAAAAAAAATCAAATGTAACCGATACTTCTACTCTGCAGCTTCTTTGCTTTCACTCCCCGCCTGTGGAACTCCCTTCCGTCTACTTACTTGCCTGACAGCTAGAATCTCCAAGAGTTTGAATGCAACGTCAACAGCCATCTCTTATCTTCTTGACTCCCATCTGTTCCCCGGCTCCACATACCTTTTATTTTCCCTTTATACTTTACTCTCGCGTAGCTCTCTTCACACCAGTTTTCTCATCCTTGTCTTACCTCATTCCCCGACGCGTAATGTTATATGTTCTCGTTGTTCTTCACTCTCTTATAATGTAATCCCCTACACAATAGTGACTGTACTGCCTTGCATGGGGTGAGATGATTATAAAAATGTAATATTAAGGCGGCACTACATTAAGAAACCAGTAGTTCTAAAATCCCACTTAATAAAAAAGGAGACATAGAAAAATGATTAGATACTATTACGCATTTAAAGCACTTTCAGCTCAAACTCTCTGTTACTTAACTATCTGAGTGAGCCAGTGCTAATTCCGATGACATTTAATCTCATGCTAGTATTATTTTGGTTTTGTGACGTTTTTTTTGGAATAAGTCTGCGACTTTTAAGGTGATAAGCTAAATAAAATATTTACCTAATATTTTACAAAATTCACAAAAAGTCTGCTTCCAATAATCTCAAAATGGTTTGTTTGCCTTTGGATAATATGAACTGAACTTTTTTTCTATACCTGTAAACACTTATTATAAACAATAATTTCACTTTCTTCTTTTTTATGTGATCTGTCCTTTCAGAACGTAGGCGATCATGGCTTTCCCCGTTTCCCTATCCCTGGTGGCGCTTAGTACGTTTTCTCTGTAACACCACCCAACCCCCTTTCCGTCATCCGCCTGCTCAGGCCCTTCAAATATGTTATCCACTGCTTCCGAGTCGTGTCATAAACGTAGGATAATATGGATATTTATGAAAATGTATCCAAGTGAATAAAGAGACCTTGATGCGAGTCTCGTTGGCCGATGATAGGAATAGCAGGAGCAGCCGACTTATATTGAACAGTATTCATTTTAAGGACGAATGGTGGATTTAGAAATGTGCAAAATAAATTATGATTAGAAAAGATAGAATCTAAAATCGTCTCCGCGTCTTTGTGGGTGACACCTTTTTTTTCATCTTCTAATCTTTTAACAGACACGGAAAGAAAACTACAAGAGTTCCTAAAGGTAGGTGAAGAGATTGACAAAAAAAGGACTATAAATATGTCTGTACAGTTTCAATAAGAATATGTCTTCTCTTATGTTTATTTGTCTCTGCAACAACAATATTTGGATATTAAACTGTAATAATTTCCGTTATTCTTTTGCTGAAAAATTATGACCGGAATTACCCATGGAAATTTAACGATTTTCCTATTCAAAAATGCTGATGAATTTTAATTCGTAACTCTTAAGTTAAGGATTCAATAACCGCATATATTCTACATCAAAATATCCGGATAAATTGATCTATCGTTGTGTTAAATATTTAAGCTTAACAACATGAATAAAATATTGCAATAGCATAAACAATTATAACTGTAAATGGTGTTCGTTATTTTAGAAATGTAAACATTCGAAATTGGTAACATATTTTTAATTTTGCTAAAAAACAGGATGTGGTTTGCGGCTTTCTCTTTTCCAAACTTTTTACTCTTTTCTTTTTTCTTTTTTTTTTTCAATTAGAGTAGATAGACTGAACTATCACCCGGTTCACACTCCACCCACGTCTATTGAACAGGTGAAGAGGCTCATCCCTTGTTCCCTGTTTAGGATGTGGTTTCCGGCTTTCTATTTTCCAATCTTTTCACTCTTTTATTTTTTATTTATTTTTTCAATTGGGGGAGATAGAATAAACTATCGCCCGGTTTACACTCCACCCACGTCTATTGAACAGGTGAAGAGGCTCATCCCTTGTTCCCTGTTTAGGATGTGGTTTCCGGCTTTCTCTTTTCCAATCTTTTCACTCTTACGTAGCCCCCTGCGCATCAGTGGCGTTTCCGTCTTGCTCGGGGTGATATGATTAAAAAAAATAGAAAACAGCCGTTAAACACTTACACTTTCTTCTTTCATTTTGTCATTAGAACAAAATAATGCGTTTTTCTCTTTTCCACGCGATCAAAAGTAAATAGTACATTAATCATCAGGTTTTAGTAGAAGACGTTAAAAAGCTTTTATTCTCCCTACTTTCTTTCTTTCTTTCTTTCTTTCTTTCTTTCTTTCTTTCTTTCTTTCTTTCTAGCTAATTCCTAGTCTTACAAACATTACTCTTAATAATAAGTTAAAATTAATTCAGCAGACGATGTCATTTCATTTAATTTATGGTAATTGGATTTTTAGCGATTGCCTTACTCAGTTTACGTTCTTCAACACTGCATCTAAAAATGCTAGTTTCAACAAGGTCGCCAATTCTGTAGCTTTTGACTGAGATCAAAATGTAGTATCTCTCTGTCAATCTATCTTCAATTCTTTCTTTCATCTTTTACTGGGACCAAGAAGTGTCTCTTTCCCTCTTTCCGTGCTATCAAAAAAGAATATACCATTATTGATAAGGTTTAGGCCGAATATGTTAAACACTTTTATCTTAGTTCATTTATTTATTTACTTATTTATTTCTAGAAAATTCCTTGTCTTACGAAGATTCCTCTTAATAAACAGTTTAAAATTAATTCAGCAGTCATTTTATTTAATTTATGGTAATTAGAGTCTGAGTTTGAATTTTGTTTAATAGCATATCAACCACTGTGGGTCATTTAATGCCAAAAAGGTGGGGTTTTATTTTATTTTATTTTTTTTTTTGTCTAATGCTTGGTTTAGTGAGATTGATTTAGCTAAATTTGAATTAATTTTGTTAATTCTTTTTATTTTAGAAAACTGAAAATGTCTTCTAGTTTTGTATACAAAATGTTTTGCTGAGAATATTTTTTTCCTTCAAAAATATATAATGGTAAGAATTTTTCTTAAAAATGTATTGTTGGTAATATTTTAGCTTCAAAAGTCTATTTTGATGTATATATTTCTATAAAAGTATATTTTTTATAATTTCATAGTCTTTTGACCCCAGTTTGGGGATTAACTATTTGCTCATAGCTGGGACCCTAACAGGTGCTACCACTCCGGGTCAGGGTGGATCTGGGCACAACAGCAATTAAGAGGTGGTTCTATGTTTCTCACAACATCCCAATCAGAGACCTAGCTGCCGGATGCAGTTTAGCGTCATGCCCAGGACTCTATGTTAACTAGATTTTTTAGCGATTGTCGTACTCGATACACGTCCTTTAATAATGTGCGTCTGAAAAATGTGGTTTCAATGCGTTTGCCGTACTTCTCTGATTTTTAGCTGACATCAAAGTATAGTATCTATCTCTATTTCTATCATTCGTTTTTTCATTCGTTTTCTAACTGAAACCAAGTAGTGTATTTCCCCTCTTTCAATGCGATCAAAGCAGAATAGTCTATTATTTATGATAATTTAGCAGGGCGTAACGGTCGTGCGAACTAACGAACAGACGCACAAACACAGTTATAATAGGATTTACAAACTAAAAAAGATATTGTACATTAAAAACTTCTTCTTTAATCTTCGGCAAACCATCGTTATTGTTTAATCTCAAGCATATTCCTTTTTTTGGTTTTTGGCCCTTCCTTCATGACATTTCCTTCAGACGCTTTCTTCTTTTAACCATCCACCAATTGAAACGAGTTAAACACTTCTTGGCCATTTTCCTCATATCTTCCAAAATTTGAAATTGATTCTAAATATCATTTTCCTTTTAGCTAATACTAGCAGTATAGTCCGGCGTTGCTCGGGTGTAATGAAAGCTTTAAAACTAATCCATGGTCCTGGAGCTCAGACTCTTTGGATGTTGGCACGAAAAACTAGAAAGCAATAGTTGTTTCTAGTTAAAGCGAAACCGTAGACTGAAAGAAAAATGAATGGATGTAAGTCAAATTTTGATTTTATATCGATATCAAATATGTTTTTTTCGACGTAAACTGAATTTGAAGGCTAAATAAGTCATCTGAGTAAATCGTATCATGGCTGAGACTAAGAACTACAATTATACCTATGTAGAGCCAAACCCGAAGCAAAAACTAAAATAAAAGGGCTGAAAAAAATACAGACATACAGGCAGATAAACAAACACACACACACAAACATCTTCCCTTTTACATATATATATATATATATATATATTATCGATTTTCTGCACTATTGTAAGAAGTGCAACCTTACAAATTCTGAATATCGTTTCTTATGTCTTTGTCTATGAGTGTATCAAATTTGATTAAAATCGAACCACTCCTTCTATAACCTGATTTTTTTCTATTATCGATTTTCGATATTTATCGGGTTTACCTCGACACAAAACTTAGCTAAGAACACTCGCAGACGCTTATAGTACAACTGTGTAAATTTTCAAGAAATTCGGGTTAGCCGTTTCGGAATCTATAGGTAACGGACACACATACATACACACACAGACAAAGTTCCATTTATAAATAAGTTTAGATTTTCCGCCATATTTTGCTCGTTTTGTTTTTAGCATTCATCAACAGAACTATTTCTTTTTCTTTTTACATTTGTTCTACCTGTGTACAGATAATGTCTAGCATTCCAAACCGGATAAGAGATTACCATATTACTATACTTCTATTTTTATAGCGAACAGGAAGGTATTATGGGAGATTCAAACACCTTAATGGAACCTGTACCGAGATCAAATTGAAATTCAGAACGTGCTGAGCTAATAGTTTCAGCTTAGTAAACATATTACAACCTCTTCTTTCTTTTAGCTAAAATAATAATCTTTTAAGCTGACATAATATCAACAATGTAAGCTATTCAAATAGTACATGTGAATAGAGGATCAATTGATTTAACTATGATTCTCCGAACACACACAACTCCATAGCAAATTAATCTCTACATACAGCCATCAATAAAAGATAGATATAAGATGAAACGTAAACGCCATATTGCGCTTATAAATATAAGTCTGTACTGCCTCAATAAGTACCTGCCTCCTCTTGTATTTCTTTGTGTCTGCAACAGCGAAATTACATTAAAAAGTGGACTATTCGTTCCATATCTAACCCAGTGCTGCACAGTCATCATGTTTTAGCCTAGATTGAGTTTTGTGTGAGTTATTTCACTGAGTAAATAATTATAAACACCCTAACATTTTTATATATATATATATATATATATATATATATATATATATATATATAATATTCAAAATAATAACTAAATAGACTCTGCAAGTATTTAAGTTTTAAATTTATACTAAGATAAACCTTAAGAAAAACCATTAACAAACAGAACCTAATTCCGTTACAATCCAGACGAGCCGTAGTGTGAAACCGCGGTAGGTTTTGGCAAGCTTGAGATTCTTTGTGTGTGTATATATATATATATATATATATATATATATATATATATATATATATATATTCTTTATTTGCAAACAAGTTATTATGCGACCTAGGTTTCTGAAGACACCACATGGTAGAAACCTAGCTCGCGTAATAATTCGTTTACAAAAAAGAATATTCAAAAGTTCTACAGTATAATTGTATTCAACACTTTTTAATACAAATTGGTACTGGTCTAATTTTATGATGACCAAAATCTAAGTAATTCATGAATCAATCAATCAATCAATCAATCAATATATATATATATATATATATATATAGATTAAAAAGATTAAAAAGTGGACTATTCGTTCCATATCTGCTCCAGGGCTTCACAGTCATCACGTTTTAGCGTAGATTGAATTTTGAGGGAGTTATTTCACTAAATAATGACAAACATCCTAACTGTTGGGGCGCTCTCCACCTTCAAACGGAAATGGACTATTCGAATCACTATATAAAATAGTAGTGATTATACAGTTGAGTCAGGAAGTCGAGTGAGCGAGTCAGTCGGGTATTTCCGGTCTTGCACCGGAAGTGTTCTTCTAGTCAATCTATCACGTCTCTACGACGATACTGTATACTAATTACCTTGTCCTGTATTCTACTAATCCTCACCTCTTGTAAATACTTCTCTTTCCTGTCGATATACCTAGTTTTCTACTATTACGTTGTTTTGCATTATTTCAAATATTTCTGTTACCCGACGTAACACTAACATTTATATATATATATATATATATATATTAACAAGTTATTATGCGCCCAAGGTTTCTACCATGTGGTGTCTTCAGAAACGCAACATGGTAGAAACTTACATCGAGTAATAATTCGTTTACAAAAAGAATATTCAAAAGTTCTACAGTATAATCGTATTGAACACATTTTAATACAAATTGATACTGGTCTAATTTTATGATGACCAAAATCTAAGTAATTCATCAATCAATCAATATATAATGATGATCCACGTATACTGTCTTAATATGTATAGGAAACACTACTAAAATGTTGTAAGTTTAAAAATGTATTTTTTGACAGTATTTATTTATTTCTATTATTATATTTGATATTTCAGACCGTCCTCGGCCTTTTATCAGAAACAAATGATTTTAAAATTTAAATTAGAAACGTTTTCGCGAGGAGCGTTCGTCCGAGAGATTGTTTACATCACGTGACGCAGAAAGCGACAGATTTTTTTAAATATTTGTAAACGTAAACCTATCTTTGATAATACTTATAAATGTTGTTTTAAAGAAATTTTTTTAAAGTGTATCTAAAAAATGTTTAATTATTAAAATATTTATAAAGATTCAAAAGACCTAAGTCCCTATTTAACTCTAGCCTGTATGTATTTAATATTAAAATCCAGTATTTTTCTTTCTTTCTGCGTGAGTATGTAGAACTAAAATCAGAATCTATTAGTAAACATTTGCAGTTTTCAAAAACTGCAAATGTTTACTAGTAAATTTGTTTCTGATGAAAGGCCGAGGACGGTCTGAAATATCAAATATAATAATAGAAATAAATACTGTCAAAAAATACATTTTTAAACTTACAACTTTTTAGTAGTTTTTCCTATATATATATATATATATATATATATATATATATATATATATAGATAGATAGATAGATAGATTAAGAATTTTACCCTAATCAAGGCAGAAATGCCACAAGTACGGAGTGGTTTATATTCTGTTGTTAAGGAGGAAAATAAAACCCAGATTCAAACAAGAATTGTTCCCACGTGAAACAATCTCCCGAGAGTATGCTTTCCTGGTTGTAACAGTTTTAACTCCTTCAGTTTAAGTTTCATATGTTATCTATTCCATATATCCTTCAATGTTATTCCTTTATATTTTGTCGGTAAGCAGGATCGATACAATTCAGATCGATTCAAACCAAAATAATACAAACGTGGAACAAACCTCCCGAGAGGATGTTTTCTTGGTCACAACAGTTCAGATTCGTATGTTCTCTATTCTTTATATCCTTCAATGTTATTCCCTTTTTATTCTATTGGTAATCAGGTAGATAAACTGATATAGATTCAAACCAGAATTGTTCAAACGTGTCGCAATATCTGTTCCTGGTTACAATATCCTGGTCATCCTATATACCCACGTATGAAACATATACTCTCTATTCGGCCACACCACATGCACAGTTATCAATAATCCTCTACTTTGAGTGACACCTACACCTTGTATTGGATGGACATAGTAAAATAGAATTCTTCTCTTTCTTCCTCTATGTGCCCTGTCCTTTCAGGCGTAGGCGATCATGGCTTTTCACGTCTCCCTATCCCTCGTGGCTCTTAGCACGCCTTCTCGTGTTACACCATGCAACCCTCGTTCCATCAGCCACCTGATTAGGTCTTTCAAATATGTTGCGGGGAAATCTTCTTCCCAGTCAGTCACGTCTCTTTCAAGACATGATCGTCCAAGCGTGTATCACGTATGACACCTAACTTAAGTAAATATAATGAACCCAATAGAAATTAGGAATCGGCTTTCCGACTAACAATTACGAACCATTATCTATAACACTACCCGCACACGGACATCTCCAGCGGTCACTTATCTAGGTACTGACCAAGATTCGACATTGCTTAACTTCGGTGATTATAACTGATTAACGTGATGTGTTCGTAAGCCTTTTAATAATATAATTATACATGAACTAACTAAAGTGATAAACTTAAAGTAAGACAACCATTACGCATGCGTGATTAAATGAATATGTCTGCATGTGTGATTGCAAAAGCTAGATTTGTTTGTTCAAAAACGAAAGTCAATAATGTTTCGCAGTTATTCATTTCTTATTTTAATGGTCCCAGTAATGACAAAAATATCGATGTATTATTAATAAAACAAATATAATAAAATATATGTATATCAAATATCGAAGTCGAAAATTAAATCAATTATTGTTTATGCTTCTAATGTAATGATCGAACTTTGGGTTTAGTTTATTTAATTATCGAAAACATGGACGGCCGTTCTGATAAATTTCGGCAGCAAACATGGCGCCATCTCGAATTAGTTAGCTCGGAAATTTCATTATTAAAAAGAAAAGTGAGCAAAAGATAAAAATAAGGTAATAGAACAGCTTCAGACTCAATGAAAATATATTAAAATTCTGATGGAAAAAGGACGTATGATTGTTCATAGAATTTAGAGAGGTTCTCTTGCAGTTTGTCTAGGTTCGCCATTAAAAGCAAATCGCTTCACGGAGTATAGAAAAAAATAATCGATATGTTGTATAATCGTATTAGAAAGAGTTGTGTAACAACGGCACCAGAAAAAAAATCAAATTATTTCCCATAGCAAAATAGTTTCTTGCCTTTTAATCTATAGATTTTTTTTCCTCTAAAATAAATAGGTAGACATATAGATGGAAAGAAGAAGGTGCTGAAAAGTTCTCGGCTCCAAAACTATGCCCCTCAATGAAATAAGATATTTTCGGTTAGATTTTGAAAGAAACCAGCAATTTTCAGCACCCCACATACACAGTCACTGACATCCGTATATGGCTTTTGAAATTATTTCTAATGATAGATAAGCAATACCGTCTCCGGTTTTAAAACCCTCAAAGAACTATCAAAAGATTTCAATGTACCTGCACATTTTTATCAACCAGCCCAGCGTACTGATACGTTAGATGAGTCCCTTATATGTTAGAACTATTGGTAATGTTGTTTTTTGTACCAGTCCATTGAAACCAGAAAGTGTTATATACAGTGTGTGTAAGGTATTTGATCACAGATTTATACTTACACAAAAAAAATGATTCTAAGAAACAGATAATGCTGTTTTTATTGAAAGAATTGTAAGAACAAGAATAAATATATTCTTTCGTAATTTTATTCAATAAAGTTTCCTTCAAAAGAAGGAAATTACTGGAAAGTAATTGAAACTCGGATGTGCGTTGTGGTGCATTGGATATCGGCTCGGAACGAGAAATCGGGGAGCCGAGTTCGAATTCTAGCTGAATTCATTGCCTCCACTTACGCACAAATACCCTTGGGAAAGGTATTAATCCGTCTATTCCTTCCAGTTAAGGGTTAGATAATAAGACAGATTGGGTACCATAGCCTTGGTAGGCAACCAGTCTACCGCAGAAAGCAATGGCAACCTACTGCGGGATAATCTTCTGCCCAGTCAGTCATGTCTCTTTCGAGATATGATCGTCCAAGCGTGTATCATGTATGGCATTTAAATGACTGACTGAATATAATAGTTGGAAACATATTTAAAATTTGTACTGGGCATAAAGTGGGGGGTCGGTTTTATATTGTTATTAAGTAATAAACTGATCCCCCACTAATTCTACTTAATATAATAACGTAATATAATATTTTTCTTTTCCCTCCAGCTATGAGTTAAATGACAAGACAGATTGGGTTCTATAGCCTTGGTAGGCAACCAGTCTACCGCAGAAAGCAATGGCAACCTACTGCGGGATAATCTTCTGCCCAGTCAGTCTTGTCTCTTTCGAGACATGATCGGCCAAGCGTGTACCACGTATGGCACTTAACTGACAGACTGAATTGAAACTCACCTGAATTGAGCTGAATGTGTAAAGCTCCTCGTGTCGATGACATTTACACCGAGCTTCTCTACGGTATATGATTTCATTGAATTTCATTTAATGTGTTCTTCCCCAATTTATATTTAAATTGGGGTCATCAGGAGATAATGTACAGCGTTTCGGAGCCTTCCTCTCAACGGTTTTACTTGCACACCGGCCTCTCTCACTGATGTGAGGCTTCATTTTAACCGTTTCAATAATTGTCCGAATTGTTTATATGCTCGGAACAAGTGGTCCTTGTTTATGGTAGACCTTGCTTTGAATATGAAGGCTTTTAGTGATTCTTTAGTTTTATGAAGGTGCTCATTAACCTCTTTCTAGGCGTCATACATAGTAGTCTAATGGATTGTGATCTGGGGAGCTAAGAGGCCAAATTTTAGAGAGATTTTATGATTTTCTATGAAGAACAAATGACATCTGTCTCTGCAAGTTTTAAATTTGTTTAGGAACCTCTTAGATTTGATTAAGCAATATTCCTTTACTTGTTCTGATATAAAATGATTTTTCTGATCACATCAGCATCGTATCTGATTTGTTCGTGGGGGGCAACATTTCAGATTGTTCCTTCTGACGCGTGCTGTTCTTTTTCAATCGATCTTTTGAATCTCTTAGATTGCCATTAATTGTGAACTTCCCGAATACATTCAGTTGTTCTAATACTATCAGTGCGTCTGGAATGATTTGTACGTATTCATACTGGTGGTTCGTTTCTATATTTGGCCTTTAATACATTGGGAACTTTATAGACGAAGGATCTAACGACATTTCAAAATCGTGCGTTTTCTAAATTGCTAGGTTCAGCCTTTATAACCACGAAACTGCGTGCCTCTTTATTTCTTGTGTAAGCACAATGTTTGCCATTGCTAATTCTGAAATAAAGAAAATATCAAATAAAAGAATATACTGGTATAACTACAAAAAAATCATACGTCCTCAAATAACTGACGTACCCTGTATATATTTTAATTCGACTAGTATTTTTATCACAAAGCAGTTTAAAGCTCTGCTACGGGGAACAACCAATGCATTTGTTGTTTTAGTTTTAAAATGTTTCTTTTTTGTTAATGTATCTTGTATTTAGGATGTGCGTTGTGGTACAGTGGATATCGGAACGACAAACCGGGGAACCGAGTTCGAATTCCAGTTGAATCCATTGTATTCACTTACGCGCAAATACCCTTGGGAAAGGTATTAATCCGTCTATTCCTTCCAGTTATGGGTTAAATAGCAGGACAGATTGGGTTCTATAGCCTTGGTCGGCAACCAGTCTACCGCAGAAAGCAATGGCAACCTACTGCGGGATAATCTTCTGCCCAGTCAGTCATGTCTCTTTCGAGACATGATCGCCCAAGCGTCTATCACGTATGGGACTTAACTGACTGATCTTTTATTTAAACTTTTTGAGGTTTCTCCAATATATACTTTCAGACAATCCTTGCAGGTAACAGAGTAAATTCTTCCTTCAAATTTTGGCTAGTTGTTTTGCTTTTTAATGATTAAGTCTTTTAATGTTTTAGATGTAGTTGTTATGAATTTGTTCTTGGGATAAAGTTACTGAGTCTAATATATTTTTTGATTCATTGAGTTTGTCTTAATGTACAGAAAGTGTGTTAGTGACTTGTCCATCCACAGAAAATTTGCATTTAATTCCTTAGTATGTTGCACAATTTTCTGTTATTACAAAGTCGGATATTTAAAAGCAAAGATGAGTGTAAGAAAAAAATGAGCAACATAAAATTGGCTACAAATTTCAGCGTCTCTTGTTCGTTCACATGCGTACTCACAATATATATATATATATATATATATATATAGGAAACATTATTAAAAAGTTTTGAATTTAAAAATGTATTTTGGGACAGTATTTGTTTATTTTTATTGTTCTATTTTATATTTCAGACCGCCCTAGGTCCTTCATCAAAAACAAGTGATTTTAAAATTTGTATTAGAAACGTATTTCGCGAGAGGGTCTGTGAATTTTCTGTTTACAACACGTGACGCGTTTGTTTACATCACGTGACACGTCTGTGGAGAGTGTTTGTTTTAAACCAAGTGACGCTGAACGCGACAGATTTTATTAAAATATATATTAGTAAATGTAAGTCTATCTTTGTTTCTGATGAAGGACCGAGGGCTCTGTGAAATATAAAATAGTATAATAAAAATAAACAAATACTGTACAAAAATACATTTTTAAATTCAAAACTTTTTAAAATTCTTTCCTATACATATTAAGATAGCATACGTGGATCATCACTATGGCATATATATATATATATATATATATATATATATATATATAATTTAATTTTTTTATTTAAAATTAATTACGTTTACATTGCCACACGGAAATTTCTATATGTACATATTTTTACCTCGTCATCAATGTTAACTCATTGTTGGGAAAAAGATTTTCATTTGAATATAAAAGAACAATACGTTTGTTATTTATGGATGTGGGGAGATAGATAAATTTATGTGTGTGTTCAATACAACTAATCAGACTGGAGATTTACTTTAAATTTGAAAAAAAGTTTATATTTTTGCGGAATACATGGTTTCTTCTTTCAATTCTAAGGACAAGAGTGTCAACCTATTTCAAAACCCCTGTCTAGACTGCATTTCCGTTGATGTATCCATTATTGTTATAAGATTGTTATCTTAATTTTCTCTTTATCTCATTATTTCTAAAGCAAAAAAAATATTTTTGATATGACTTAAAAAGAAATTCTAAAATTGTTGCTTCTCTACAGGTATATATATATATATATATATATATACCTGAAGAGAACCAACAGTTTTAGAATATATATATATATTTTCAGTTTTAAACGAGTTATTTCGCTACCTTGGTTTCTACTATGAGTGGTGTCTTCAGGCGATTTTTAATATTATTGAAAATCGCCTGAAGACACCAAGGTAGCGAAATAACTCATTTAGAAATGAAAAATATTCAAAAGTTCTGCAACATATTTGTATAGAACACTTTTTAATACAAATGTGTTCTGGTCTAACCTTATTAGGATTAAAAGCTAAGTATTAAACAATCAATATATATATATACACAAAAATCTGACGATCCATAGTGTGAAACCGCGGTAGGTTTTGGCTCACTTTAAATTTTTGTGTGTCTTTGCTCTACTTTCGTATATTTTCTTTTGTACTTTGTATCGAGCACTTTTCTTGTAGTTATTTCCGTTTGGGTTTTTTTTTCTTTGCTGCGGAGTATTGAATGTTTTGTTCTTGTTTCGCGGGTTTCTTTTTTTTTTCTCCCCATTTATCCGACGCCTTAGTGCACCAGATTGCAACGGAATTAGGTTCTGTTTGTTAGGGGGTTTTTTTGAAGGTTTATTTTAGTATAAATTTACGGCCTACATACTTACAGAGTCTATTTAGTTATTATATATATATATATATATATATATACATTACATATAAAAAATTAAGATTTTCTTAAATTCCATGGTCATTTCGACGGGTCAATTCAACACTCATCTCATCAGCAACATCAAAACTTTATGGGTGAATAAATTTATTTATTTGTTTGTTTGTTTGTTTGTTTGTTTGTTTGTGTGTGTGTGTGTGTGTGTGTGTGTGTAAAAAATGCAAATAAAGATCGGGAAAATGGACGTAGGCTAGCATGGTCTTCTAGGTTCACTTATCCTCTTAACATAAATCCTTCTGTTACGTCTCTCAAATCTCACTCTGCTATCTCTTGGCTCAAGATCATCAAGTATATCATGTTTAACTTTGACCTGTCTCACCTCCGTATTATCTGAACTGCGAATATTAAATTATCCAAGTCTTCTTTCTAATTACATGTCCCAGGAACTGTAGCTGTCTTTTCCTAAAGTTAAGTATTAGTTTACTTTTCGCTTCTATCTTCTCCAGAACCTCCTCTTTGCTCACATGTTCAATCTATGGTATCCTGAGCATCCTTCTGCAGAACCATATTTCGGTTGCGTCAAGTCCCTCCTTCATCTCTTAAGAGTTTGTCCAACATTCACTGCCATATTTAAGAAGATATATAACATAACAATACAGTACACTCTTTTTTTTCCAGAGAAATTTTCCTGTCTTTCAAAACACTACTCAGTCTTTGGAATGCATCCTTGTCCATGCCGATTCGCCTTCGGATCTCAGTGTTGCGCTTTCCGTCTTTGGTTAGAACAATTCCTAGTTCTTTAAATTTCTGTACCTGATTGATATTACTATCCGCGGTCTAAAGTTGGCATTTAAGAATTAAAGAAATCCGTGGCGCAGATTGATTCCTTAGTATGGGGCACAATTTTCTGTTATTACAATGTCGGATATTTAAAAGCAATGATGAGTGTAAGAAAAAAAAATGAGCGACATAAAATTGGCTACAAATTTCAGCGTCTCTTGTTCGTGCACATGCGTACTCACAATATATATATATATATATAGGAAAGAATATTAAAAAGTTTTGAATTTAAAAATATATTACATTTTGATAAGTTTCTACAACGGCACTCCAATGAATTTCCCGTCTAAATGATTTATGCAGTATATATTTTTCGTCTACCGGCCTGAATAATGAGTAAAATAAAATATACTCCCTTCTGCAGTTTTCGAACCTGCATCCCTGTTTACAGAAGAAACCATTGTTAAAATTTCTCGCAAGTTTATATCTGCACAGTTTTATATCCAAATGTAAATAAAGCAATTTTTAATGATTTAAAAATATATTACCGCAGTTTTTACTATGATTTTTTCTATTTCTGTTCCACCCCATGATAAACAAATAAAATTATTCCTACATAACTACACAACACCAGTATTAATAATAGCATACAACAAAACATAAAATATATTACTGTAACCAGATGCAAAGTAATTACGAGCAGGACGAATTCGCTATACGAAAAATTATTAAACATTATATTTCCGTCGTAATTTCTCCAAAATGTAAAATTTATAATATATTACAGGAAAATGGAAGACTGCAAACTGTTGATACTCATCAAAAAAGCCCATCAAATCTAAACTGGTGATGGCCAATAGAATGTACGAAATTCAATGCCTAAAACAAGAGTGTGTTTCTTCTCAATAATCAATTAGATATCCTCTTTGAAAGGACACCTGACATGCCACTTGTTACACGAAAGTGCCATAAAAATTATTAAGACATAAGTGAGAACCTTCAAGTGAAATTCTGGTCGAAAATGCAAGAATATTATATAAATCACAATATAAAAAATAACTCACAATTAGAGAGGCACTATAGATCAAACAATTCTTTTCTACCTCCAGCTTTACATTATGTAATAATGAATATGAAATATTGAAGGTTTCTTTTGTTATTGAACGATGCTCACACGAATCTCAGTCACGCCAGATTAGGATGTGGTTTCCGGCTTTTTCTTTTCCAATCTTTTCACTCTTCTCTTTTTTTTCTTTTTTTTTTTCAATTGGAGTAGATAGACTAAACTATCGCTTGGTTCACACTCCACCCACGTCTATTGAACGGGTGAAGAGGGTCATCCCTTGTTCCCTGTTTAGAATGTGGTTTCCGGTTTTCTCTTTTCCAGTCTTTTCACTCTTTTTTTTCTTTTTTTTTCAATTGGAGTAAATAGACTAAACTATCGCCCGGTTCACACTCCACCCACGTCTATTGAACATGTGAAGAGGCTCATCCCTTGTTCCCTGTTTAGGATGTGGTTTCCGGGTTTCTATTTTCCAATCTTTTCACTCTTTTATTTTTTATTTATTTTTTCAATTGGGGGAGATAGAATAAACTATCGCCCGGTTTACACTCCACCCACGTCTATCGAACATGTGAAGAGGCTCATCCCTTGTTCCCTGTTTAGGATATGGTTTCCGGCTTTCTATTTTCCAATCTTTTCACTCTTTTATTTTTTTTTTCAATTGGAGGATATAGAATAAACTATCGCCCGGTTCACACTCCACCCACGTCTATTGAACAAGTGAAGAGGCTCATCCCTTGTTCCCTGTATAGGATATGGTTTCCGGCTTTCTCTTTTCCAATCTTTTCACTCTTACGTAGCCCCCTGCGCATCAGTGGCGTTTCCGCCTTTCTTGGGGTGATATGATTAAAAAAATAGTATTAGAGTTTTGAAAGAACGCCATGTGTTTTTTTTTAGATTTTTTATTCATTTTATATCCTGCTTGTAGTTATCGTGCATCTGGTTACAATAAAAGAGTTTGATATGTTTAAGGTCTTTCGTGGAAGTACCATATTCTGTTTGACGTGTGTTGAGGTTTTTGAAATGTCGCCTTATTTGTTCACATACAATGTGGTTTGGGAAGTCATTATTAATGAGAGTCTGCCTAATATTTTTAGTTCAGTGTAAAATATATTTTTTGTAGAGATGTTGATTTGTGCTCGGTTAATTAAATTGTGTATAAGTGTAGTAGTTAGGGTATTCACTCTTACAGTTGACAGTGAAAACGTTCTTGCTGGTAGGTTTTTTATATGGGAAGGTAGTAAATGTGTTATGTTTGTGTCTATTAAAATGTCAAGAGAAGGAATTTTGTTATCTTAGTTAATTTCTTATATGAACTTTGGGACAGAGTTTTTCTTTTTAAAGATCTCATTTGTACTAATATATCTACGTTGACAATAATAAAGATTTAAAATTAATAATATATTATAATAAATACAATACTCTAATTTAATCATACGTAATAACTCCTTTCCCCCAAACGTAAAACCAACATTATATATCAATTCAAATGGTAGGATGTATCTCCGAAAAAAAAACAAAGCAATTATATATGTTAGATTTACAACAACTAGATTAGTGAGACGTCTTATATTATACATGTCTGACCATGGTCCATTTCTAGACATTTACAATAACATGCCTGTGTACATTCACAACATAAAAAAATAATGATCGATAAAACAACTATCCCACACCAAAAACAGCTCATCGAGACGATATTCATTAAAAGAATTAAGCCGTCAATTAATAAAATCAGCTATGAATACTGTAGTAATGTTCTAAGATGTTTATAGAAAGCACAGTTTTTTCATACTATAACACGTCCATGACGATGATTTTACAACATAAAAAATGAACGCTAAACAATTTGACAACCGTTATATTTAAAGTAAGAAAAAAATTTACAGTAATTTTAGCAACACATTTTTGCGGTTATTTTTTGTTACCAAAACTCGCACACCTGAAGATGATATCGGAAAGAGATTGAAAGTACTTGGGAACATAGAGAAAGGAATAATAAAGTCATGTGTCAACGTTACATCTCATTTGATATATCTTTCAATTATAATGCGGGAAAGATTACCCGTGAGTACGAAAGGGTTTTATTATAAATAAGCTGACACAATGTTTGAAATTTATTTAATCTGATTATATATATATATATATATATATTAGTCAGTTAAGTGCTTTACGTGATACACGATAGTGCGTTCATGTCCCGAAAGTGAAATGACTAACAGGGCAGAATATTTCCGGCAATAGGTTGCCATTATATTCTGCTTTATAATGGTTGCCAACCAAGGCTATAGAACCTAATCTAAACCATAGCTAGAGCGAGAAGTATCTGATTAAAGCTTTTTCCGCGTTAAATGAATGCAACGAATTCAACTGGAATTCCAACACATTTTCCGATTTTCTCGTTCCAACACGATATCCACTGCATATATATATATATATATATATATGCACTCGGAGTCTAAACGTACTGATGAGCTGTGATGCAGCAAAACAGATCTGTCTGCGGAGGACATTATATATATATATATATATATGCACTCGGATTCTAAACGTACTGATGAGCTGTGATACACCAAAACAGATCTGTCTGCGAATGACAATATATATATATATATATATATATATATATATATATATATATATATATCCACTCGGATTCTAAACGTACTGATGAGCTGTGATACAGCAAACAGATCTCTCTGCGGATGACAATATATATATATTTCTTCGTGGCTATTCCTCGAGTTCGAGAATGATGGTTTTGTTCCGTTTGTTTTGGTCAGTTAGGCTTGTGGTCTATGATATGGCCAATGAGAACTATTTTGATTTTTGCAGGTTCTTTAAAGTTCAGGGTAGGTTGTTACATCTGATGCAGTAAAACCGGATTGTTGTTTTGTTTTTCTGTTTTATTTCTTTTCCTCTAGTTTTACTAATTGTTTGGATTCTGGTATTTTACTTCCGTCTCTGACAATGAATCCCCAGAGAGTAATATCCTTTGCACTGGATTCCCAGCTGCTTATGTCAATGCTACATTTTCCCAGATTTTCTTTTAGAATCTTCCTTACTTTCTTTCTTTTTTTGTCTTCCTCTTTTCCGATTTCCTTCCTTCTGCGTAAAAAAGAAGAAGAAAAGATTTGCTATCGTAAGAGGGTGTCATTCATTCGCATCAGATGTCCACTCAATCGAAGTTGATTTTTATCCTGTTTCTATCCGCTGCTGTCTGTTCTGTCTTCCCAACTCATGTTCATGATACTTCGAAAACAACGCTAGTGAAATTTCTCAAGAAAATATGGATATTGTCGATACTGCCTTGAATACTAACATTGTGGTGCCTGTTCCGATGTCACGATCTTCGAAAATTTTATTTCAAAGACCACCACAAGAGAATCCTACACAATTTAGACAAAGTATCTCATCTTGAAGCACAATGTTAAAAAATAGATGACGTTAAGGAAAGTAATGTTACAAGAATTTTTTACCAAGTTGTTCTTTGGTGCTGTCTAGTTTGTGCGAATTAGTCATTGTTGGTAGATGCTTTTTGTTTTAATTGCGCTGACTTTTAGTAAAAGTTTGGTTCATGCATTGTACAGGAGTGATGCAAAACGTCTTGTAACACGTTTGCCATATAAATATTGAAACCCAATCAATGAACTCACTGATATTTTGGTTTTGGAGGGAAAACGGGCAAGGTTGAATAGTTTAGTGCAGGTGTGGCAGGTTAAGAACCCCGGGCTGCAAGCTATTCGCTACAGAGTTTTCGTTGGCCCAAGGAAGGATTCAGGAACACATTTTCCAACTTATCACTGTAAATGTTAGGGCTAATAAATATTGATTTTTAAATAGTTTTGCTGGGAAAATGCTTTCTATTTTGGGATCCGCATATCATTGTGAACCAAGTTTTTCTTGCGAGAACATCAACAAGATGAAAATAGATCTTTTCTGACAGTCATAACCTTGCAGGCATGATGAAGGTTTCAACAAGCAATCTTACTTCTGATATCTTAAGAATTGTTAAAAAGTGTGAGAAGTTACATTTGTGTCATTGAATTTCTTGCTCTTAATTACGTGTTTATTTATTACATGTATTACGTATATAATTTACATTTACACGTTGCATTAAATAAAATATTTATATAGACTAATGAACATTTAATGATCAGTTTTAGAAGGTACAGCCCTCAGCTAAACGTGGCCGACTCAAAGTAGCCCCGGGCCAACATAATTGACTAACATCGGTCGACTGTTTGTCCTGTAAACAATCTCTTCTTTGGAAGCTAATCAGCGTTTATGACGTCGATTTCTGTTGCAATAAAAACAGCAAATATAGTTGTAGCAATGACACATCCATGTTTTATTCCAGTACTGACTTAGAACAGTTCACACTAGTCATTGTTCGCAAAAACTATATAGCGCATGTCTTCACGAGGGGGATTCATGATAAGGACGTATTTTGTTGAACTGTTGAACCGGAGAGAATGTTTTATAAGAGTTCTATTAAGAAATGCTTTGATATGGTAAATGAATGTCATGTACAAGGGTTGAAGATATGTTTGATATTTCTCTTGTAGTTGGTGCAATGTAAACCTCATATCTATTATTTTCAGGGATGGTGTGAAACCGACTTATATTTCTGGAAGGATCCACTAATATAAGGGTTTGAGTCTTTTATTCATGACATGGGAAATAATTTTAAGCGTACATTGATTCTAAGGTAATTTCCACAGATAGTTCGGTCTCGTTTCTTTCAGTAGATGGTAATTATTATAAGTAGTAATTAAGAAAAAAGTAGTCTTTCACCAAAATATCTGTTATGGCACGTGTCAAATTAGAACTGTTCTGAAATAGTCTTCAGATTTGAAAAAGGTGTCCATATGTTTATAATTATTTGTTGCTTTTGAAGTTTGGGTAAATGCTTTAAGATAATTTATATACAAAGGAAAAATGTCGTTTTAGAATAAAATTTGAATGAGTATAAAATATTTTCAATTCCCTTTTTTTCAGCTAAATTTTCACTGATAGAAAACAAGCAATTGAAAATAATAATGTAAAAATAACATATCAGAAGTCCGAATTGAACTCGTGTGCATTGAAATGTATTTCGTCGTTTCTTTTAGTAGATGGTAATTTCTAGCTTTGTTTTTTAATCTTGTCGAACAGCTCCATTTGTCTAAAGTTTTCAAGGTCACCTGGTGCAATTTGTGTTGAATAAGCTCGCCTTCGTATTTGTGGACTTCTGCTGTAATTCCATCTAGTCCACACGATTCTTTTTTTTTAACATAGCCTTGTTGACTTCACTGTCTTCATAAAATGATCGTAGATTATATAAAAAATCTTAAATATAACACCTTGACAAAGATGTCATAATGTTTTTATCACAAGTAAAATTTGGTTAGATAGCTATTCGTGTTCTCTTCATCTGGCAATGATGTCAGTGTTAGTCTTCTTTATCTATCTTTACTTACGAGGAGTGCGTGGGGTAGTGTTAAAATGATCGTTTTTGCAGCATTGTCGTGGGCATCTGCGAAATGTTAAATTTCAGCGGATATGAAATAAACTCAACAAACCGAACGCAGTTATTCAAAATCAGTCGTATAAACCGGCTAAGAGACGAAGAACAACGGCAAAAGGCGCCAGCAAATATCCGTCTGGCGATGTCACGAGATCCTCATTGTTGCGGGAATTGAATGCAGATCACTAGTGGCATTAAAGTGCCACATAAAAAACAAATATAAAACTGCGTGAGATTATCGGATACTTATATACTGAAATATGTAGGATGTGCGTTGTGGTGCAGTGGATATCGATTCGACAAATCGGAGTGCTGAGTTCGAATTCCAGTTTAATTCCTTTCATTCACTTACACACAAATACCCGTGGAAAACATATTAATCGGCCTCTTCCCTGCAGTTATGGGTAAAATAATAGGGACAGATTGGGTTCTATAGCCTTGGCTGTCAACCAGTCTACCGCAAAAAGCAATGACACCGTACTGCGTGATAATGTTCTGCCCAGTCAGCCACGTCTCTTTCGAGACATGATCGCCCAAATCGTGTATCACGTACGGCACTTGACTGACATATATTGAAATCGACAGGAGGGTCTACTCTATCTATCTATCTATCTATCTATCTACTAGTCACCGACATATAAGACTGTTTCGAACAAACACAGCTCATCAATGTGGCTCGACATTTACTTGCTTCATGCCTGGATCGAAACTCGACCGATTTGATGTCAGTCGGAGTCCTTACCCTCTAAACTATCAGCGCATGAAATGGGAGAGAAAGAAATTTTAGCGTGTTATATATATGCGGTGTATAAAAACTCCATATATGAAAAAAACAAAAACAAAAATAAATAAATAAACAAACCCGGAAAGAAGAAAGAAAGCTCCTAAAAATATATCTAAGTATTATAAAATATCAAATACATGAAAATAGACAGCTTAACGGATATTATTCAGGAGAATATGAAATATGGAGTAGATAATCTAACATACACACAAGAAAACATAACATACAGATAATATAACTCAATTTTAATATATATATATATATATATATATATATATATATATATATATGTGTGTGTGTGTGTGTGTGTGTGTGTGTGTGTAGTCATCCGCAGACAGATCTGTTTCGCTGTATCACAGCTCATCCGTACGGTTAGACTCCGATTGCTTTTAACCCAGGATTGAAACCCGACCGAAGTCAGTCGGCGGTTCTACCAGTGGGCCATGGGCGCACGGTAGAAGAAGGCAGACTTTTTAGCATGTATACTGTCATTATACACGCCCAATAGCCAGAGAAATCTAATTCATTAGTGAATGAGCGATGCGAACATGCCAGAGTTTTTCAAAGTCTACCATTCTTCCAGAGTGCTCAATCAGGGTGTGAGAGCGTAATCATCCGCAGACAGATCTGTTTCGATGTATCACAGCTCATCAGTACGGTTAGACTCCGATTGCTTCCAACACAGGATTGAAACCCGACCGAAGTGGCGTCAGTCGGCGGTTCTACCTCTGGGTCATGGGCGCACGGTAGAAGATGTGCGCAATACATATTTGAAGAAAAAATAAAAATTAAGTAGAACTTTTAAATATCCTAATTCGGAATATTAGCAGATTACGCTACCTTGGTCTCAGCCTTGAGAAGTTCTTAATGTAACCTGGAGCATATATATAAAAAAAAGCCAGACCTTGCAACGGTGGTGACATCTCCAGATTGTGTTAAGAAAAGAAAGTGGCTAAAGTCTCATTTCTAGAACGAAAATGAAAAGTTTGACATAATTGTAGGATATATACAGATTAGAAGATATTTTTGGGCTCGTACAAACCCGGATGAATGTGTTTAAATATATATTCGCTAGCCATTTTCTTTTTCTTTTCTCTCTCTTTTTTTTTTCAAAGAGCAGAGTCTTAAAAGACAGGAAAATTTCGCTAGAAACAAAGGAGAGTGTCGTGGATTGCTATGTGAAATCTGTTCTTCAGTATGGCAATGAATGCTGGACAATGCCATCAAAGATGAAGGAAAGCCTTGTAGCAACTAAAATGTGGTTCTGCAGAAGCATACTGGATATAAAGTGGGGGGTTAATTCCATATTACAATCAATATATAAACTGAGCCCTCACTTTGTGGTTAGAGCAGTTTCTATACATTTATATTCCTGAGATCCAAAAGCACAAGGACACATTCCAGAAGCTGAGTAGAGTATTAAAAGACAGGAAAGTTTCGCTAGAAACAAATAATAGAGTACTGGATTGCTATAGTATGTCAGTTCTTAATATGGCAGTGAATGCTGGACAATATCATCAAAGATGAAGTAAAAACTTGAAACAACTAAAATGTGGTTCGACAGAAAGATGCGGCTGATAGCATGCATCGAGCATGTGAGTAAAAATGAAGTTTTGGAACGGACAGAAACGAAAAGGAAAGTAATACTGTGCATCAGGAAAAACAGCTTATGTTTCTGGGATACTTGATGAGAAAAAAAAGCCTGAAGAATCTCATACTCAGAGGTCAAATTGAAGAAAAGAAAGGGGAAAGCAGCCGTTAACATATATGACGGGACTGAGCAGGTGGTGGTGCAGTGGATATCGGCTTGGAACGAGAAATCAGAGAGCCGAGTTCGAATTCCGGTTGAATTCCTTGCATTCACTTACGCGCAAATACCCTTGGGAAAGGTATTAATCCGTCTCTTCCCTCCAGTTATGGGTTAAAAAAAAGGGCAGATTGGGTTCTATCGCCTTGGTCGGCAACCAGTCTACCGCAGAAAGCAATGGCAACCTACTGTGGGATAATCATCTGCCCAGTCAATCATGTCTCTTTCGAGACATGATCGCCCAAGTGTTTATCACGTATGGCACTTAACTGACTGACTGACTGAGCAGGTGAATGGCAGAGCAGGGTTTGGGTGGGATAACAGGAGAAAGTGTGATAAGAGCCACCAGCAATAGGGAGACGTGGAAGGATATGATCGCCTACGTCGTGAAGGCATATGGCACATATCGCATCTACCTCCCATTAGCATAGAACAGGCTTGCCCCCCCCCCGAGAATAAAGCACTACGCCCCCTTGGCCTTATACTTTCGGTGGACCTCAAATGGAATGACTATATTGAATCCATTGCCAAATCTGCCGCTATGAAAGTCGGCTCTCTGTGAAGGGCCCGGAAGTTTTTCCCGCCTGACTCTATCCTGCACATATACAAATCTACCATCCGCCCATGTATTGAATACTGCTGCCATATCTAGTCGGGTGCCCCTGCTACTCTCTTTGGGCTTCTTGACAAAATACAAAGGAGAATCTGTAACATGGTTGATACTGACTTGGCAGACCGGCTGCAACCACTCTCTCACCGGCGTGATGTGGCTTCCCTGTGCCTTTTCTACAAGTAATTTCATGGCTTCTGCTCCGATGAACTTAGATCACTGGTGCCGCCTAAGCACGAATTTGCACGAGATACTAGGTTAGGAAGTAGGTCCCAGACTTTTATAGTTAAACAGATAAGATGTAACCGTAATTTCTACTCCAACAGCTTCTTGTCTCGCGCTTCCTGCCTGTAGAATTCCCTTCCAGAAGTCTGCCTTGCCGACGGCTACAATCTCCAGGTGTTTAAATGTAGGGTCAATAGACACCTCCTATCACACTAACTTCCAATTATTCTCAGAACACTCTCATCTACCCAACCCTCATTCTCGGTATCCTTACCTGCCTATCACCCACCCTCTGACATTTCCTATATTTAACCATCCTTCCTCCCCTCTATGTAGCCCCCTGCGCAGTAGTGGCAGTAAAATGCCTTGCTCGGGGTGGAACGCTTATATATATATATATATATATATATATATATATATAAAAAGTTTTAACATCACTCTTTGTTTTAATTTACTATTATCACTTCTAAAATTTATGACTTGCGTTTAAAAAAGCGTTCTATAATTATTGATATATATTTTTGTGGGTTCTCCGATTTTTCTATGATAATGGACTCGACTTGAGTATACATATACTCCTGCCATACCGAACGATACCGAAGTTTCACAGAGAATACCGTGTCAGTAGTCATAGTAGCTCTGAGCTCTACTCAGAATAGTATTGCAGAACACCCGTCAGTTCCGACGTGGACATACTAATTCCAGCACGGCTTCACTTCAAAGACTTATATATATATATATATATATATATATATATATATATATTCCTTTCTATTTGTTACAGATATTTAGATAACAGCACACACACACACCTACGCATATGAGAATAGCCTTTGCATAGTAAGAAGAGGTTGATCACGTGAATAACCAGTGCTAGTTTTTGAATAGTATGTCAAGGATAGGCGACCCAGATAAAAGCCAGACAGGAAATAAACCAGACGTCGAAAGTCGTTTGTAAGTCATGGAAGCAGCTGGAATTAAAGTTCGCGCCAAAAAGAAATCACGTGGGAAGAGAAATTTAAAGTAGAAATTTAGTCAGTTGCTCGTTGGGTCTCGACAAAGCAAGTCGTGTTTGCTGAACACTGATTAACGATAAAGGAAGGGAGGATGCATTCGGAGAAAATTGCGTAAATCAACCCATTTTATCTTAAACAACTCCGGATAAGAAAGAAGACTGAATGTATAAATTCTTATTTGTCAAAACGAGAAAGAAAAGGTAATTGTTCCGTGTATCGAAAAAGAAAGAAATATAACAACGAAGACGAAGCGAAGTTATATTAATATTTGTATGTTGACCCATACTCGTCGAAAGGAAGAAAAATATAGCTGCGAAATTGATAAAAATTGTAATATGATTCGTGCGCTGATTTCATTTTATTTGAAAGAGAAAAAGAAAGTGAAGCCAAATAACTTATCAAGAGAAGAAGAGAAAGGAAAGAGAGATTATGACGCAGAGAAGTCACCAGATAAAAGAAAGCTACGTTGAAGATAAAAGAAAGCAGAATTATTTGTACGCAGAAAGACGACGCTGATTGAAGGAAAGGATAAAGAAATATGAGAACATCTCAGAATAGCTGTGTGCTGAAAAGAGAGCTACGTTGAAGATAAATAAAACAGAAATGTTTCAATTTCAAGTGTATAAAGAAAGAAAAGAAGAGATTGTAAAAAAAGAAAGAGGAAACTGATACAAAGATAATTTATCAAGTTATTAGATCCACGTTAGAACACACATGCACTTCTATGAATATTATGTGATTACACACACCATACCACATGATTAAAAATAATATAATCTCCCCATCTGATTGTATGTTGATATCTTGCATTCATAATCACCTGTACTTTGTTCATATTTCCTATTGTATATTGTAATTTAATATTTTGACAACGTTGGGTTTCTAAAAATAACTTTGAGGTTAAGGACTTTTGACATTCTAATTCATATTCAAATTTCTTTTTTTTTTATTCTTTTGATCTTGTATTCATTAAATTTTTTTATATCAAAATTACATTGTCTCGATGTTCTTCCTTGATTTGTTGTCAGCGCCCGTGTTGAATAACGAAGCATACACGGGAAAGGATTTCCATTCGATAACCAATCGAATAGCAATCTTGCTTTATTATTTTCTTATTCGAATCATTATCCATTTGTCACGATCTGGGATAGATAACCAGTATAAATCGATCGAAGTGAAAATGTAATATATCCGAAGTGGCATATGGACATCTTGATGGGTATTGTCGGTACGGGTATGTAACACTGTTCATATTCCTGGATTACTAACCACTGTTCAAGTTGTATCTTTACGTTTTAATATAACTTATTTTTTTATCTCAATTATCTGTTTTGTTGTTCATTATTTTGTGCGTTTCCTCACTCGGAATCCACAACATATATATAAACACCCCCCCATATATATATATATATATATACACACACACATATATATATATGTGTGTGTTTGTGTGTGTTTGTGTGTGTGGACTCGCGCGCTGTGATTGCATGTATGAAAAGTGACTGTAATAATGTAGCATTTCAGGCAAGAAACCATTTTTATTATTTTTTTCTGTGAAGCTATACATTTTCATATATTATAATTTTTTTCTCTTTTACTAATGACATGAATCTGATATAATATATCTGTTTTATAATCATTTATTTATTTTCTACTTCTACTTCAATAAAGAAGAGTTTCTCGTTCATCTGAAAGAAAAAAAAATTGAAAAAAAACATTTGTCCACTTGGGAATCAAGTATATTTTCTCTAAAAAAGAAAAAAGAAAAAAGAACATAGCAATGTATAATACCCCGTTCTTCGAGCGTGATTTGCTCTGTCTTCTCCATTACCACTTCGTATATTGATCGGTAACCATACTGTCTATGATGGGTCTGTTTGCAATTGCTTTTATTTGTTTGTTATAGAATACTATAAGGGATCCATTCTCATATCATGGGTGATCAGATCAGTGTTTTTGGTTTGCTACGTTTTTTTCCCCTATTTTACCTGTCAGTAAAATATTGCTGAAGACCTCTTGCTTAAGTGTTTTGTTCCTATTAAATAGATGCATGTTTCTGGGAAGATATTATTCATTTGTCGAAGAATGTCTTACTCTCTCTATTTCTATCTATCTCTTTGGCTGTCTCTTTCTCCTCTCTTTCTAACTCTTATATACATATATTTGTTTGACACACACACACACACACACACACACACACACACACATATATATATATATATATATATATATATTATTTCGAATTTCTATTTTCTATTAATTTTTTATAATCATTTATTATTGTCTATTATTAGCATTATTATTATTTAAGGTTTTTTAAACATATTTTAATTTTTGATTTAGTTTTTCTTACTAGGAATTATTATTTTAACTTTATTTTAAATAAATTTCTACTAGTGGTTATATTTTTATTTATATTAGGATGTATGATTTATGAATTATTTTTCACCGCAAATATACACTATAATCGGTATATTTTAATTTAAGAGGAAATACAATATTGCGTTTCTAAGAATGAGTATTAATGTATTATGGGAAGTTTATTTTAAATTAATTTAATTTAAATTGTTTTCTATATTGTTCTAATTTTCATCTCTTTCTTTTTATTTTCCCCCCCTCACTCATTTTATGTTTATCTTTCTAATGTTTCATTTTTATTTTTTAATGATTAAATTATTTTAATTGATTTTTTTAAATTAATAGTTTTTTTGGGGATATTAGTAAAAGTAGTTATTTTTCAAATTGTATTGAAATTATGTTGCACAATTTAATTTTGTACCGTAAATATATACCATTTTATTTTAAATTAAATTTAAATGTTAAATTTTGACATGTATGTTAATCTCATATGACAGCTAAATTTTTCCACGTCAGGTAAAGCAAAAGCTTGCTATAATTTTATTTTTATTCTTATTTTTTTATAATTATTATATTTTTAGGTACTTTTGTAATTTCTTTTATCTTCTTTTGTGATAGAATGAATATTATTATTATGTTGTCATTTTTCATCATATTTCGATTTCTGCTATGGTCGCACTACCAACCAAGTCTGTGGGAAGACCTAAGGCAGGTCGTGGTGTGTTGTTATGGCTCTATTTCATGTTTTTTTTTCTATCTCCTCTATCATGCCTAGCGTTACATAGACGAAGTTCTCCTTAGTGTACTTAATAAGACAATTTTTGTATATCTCTGAAGCTGGGGTTTCCAGGGATTCTTTCAATGTGTTGTTTTGTTCCATTTTTTATCATTCCAAGTGCACCTACTATCACTGGCAAGACTCTTGTTTTCAATTTTCGTATTTTTTCTATTTCAATTTCCAGGTCTTTATATTTTGACAGTTTTTCAAATTCCTTGGTTGCTATGTTACATTTCGCTGGACAAGCCATATCAATTAATAGTCAAGTTTTTTCTTTCTGGCTTTTAACAATAATGTCCGGCCTATTTGCTTCAGTTTTTCTGTCTGTGTAGATGGCGCAATCCCATAGAATGGTGACACCTTCTATTTCTGTAACCTTTGCTGGGTGATGTTCATACCAGTGTTTGTTTACATATTTTCCATAGTGTTTGCACATTGTCTAAGTACCTCCAGTTTTCAGTATAAATTTTCAATACCTGATTTTAAAATGAAATTTTTAAAATAAATAAGTCATATATTAGGTTTAAAATTAGTTTTAATTGAAAGTCAAGAGATTACATTTCGTAATTCCAGTAAACAAAATACACTGGCGTATTTTAAAGCAAAATTATATTGATTGGACTCTAAAAGTTTTCAGATTAGAAAAAAATTAAAAGTACCGCCATGTTTTTGATTGATCGACACATTTTTAAACAGTAGCCACATTCCTGTTTGAAAAATCTGGCAAAAATAAAATATACGTCGCTGACACGTTATTGAAGTCAATTTTTTAAGCTAAACCTTGCCTTTATCTGTTTTCAAAGTGATGTAATTGCTTACTCTCTGAAATATTCACTATAAGTTTTTATCAGTTAAGATAATCCGAGCTACACTGCTTATATCAAGTGTTGATTGACATAATGACAACCGCAAGCTGTTAAAAAGGCTAAACTAGGGAGGCGAAGGCGACAAATATATACGAATGTAATTTTTTTATGTAAGGGAAGACAACCCTTGAATCACGTGACCTTTTAATGATAAATATCACGTACGGCCACCAATACAATATACGGGCAATCAAAATGTACACAATTAAAATGTTTTAATTATTTTAAAATCCATTGGCTCAATCATTTGTATTAAGCTTTTAAATTTTCGATGAGTAATTGTAGTCTTCATGCATTAATTACATACCCTAGGTGACCCCATTGAGGAAGAAATTTAAAAATAATTTTGAAACTATTTATATATAATTTTTATATATAATTAAAAAAATGAATAAAAAATGAAAATAATTCTTGTAAATATTAACTATTCATTGAATTATTTTTCTTTTCAGACTATGATACGCTTAATTTATATTGTTCATAAAAGCAATGAGAAGTTTATCCACATAAAAATTAGCATAGTTCCTGCATATTTCGCAATTCGGACCTATTTTTTAGAAAAGGGGCTCTATTGGAGAAAGAAAACTGTTGATTAGCATTCCCCAATGACTCCTTAATTTAATTATATCAGGCTGATTGTTGCCCGCAGTCGAATTTTTAAGCATTTTTGGAAATTAATTGGTGGTGGGGTAACATATGTAAAAAAATATTTTTACCAATATTTTATACAAAATAATTATGTGAAAATTGATTTCGATCAATTAGGAATAAGTTCTGAAATTTTCATCAAAATCCAACCATTATTTGATTTTTACAAGAATTTCTAAATTAATGTGTCTTTCATGGTCAAAAAAGAGCATTTTGCAATATTATGTTTTTTTTTAACTTAATAAACGTTGCGGCAATTTAGGTCTCGCACTGACGTAAGAAAAATAGACTTTCTACAAAAACGTGTTAGAAATAATTTAAAAAATTAAAAAAATAATTCAAAATTTTTTTGCTCTATCCTCTTAAAGATAATATAAACATTTTGCCTATAAAACTTTGTTTTATTTAGTTTGGGCTTTTTCCTTCATACTATGCTGATTTTTCAGCGATTTTCGGAAGTACCTAACATTGTTCAATGTAAATATTGACCCATTCTATCGTGACGATTTTTATATTCATTTGGGGTAAGTACAAAACATCGTGAGATTAGATGGTCAATTGTTTCTTGGTATTTATCACAGAACCTACATTTTGGAGCTACATTATTATGTATAATATTTGCCTGAAAGATTCTAGTGAAAAGACTTCAGTCTTCAGGCTCAGATTTTAATCCAAATGCACGTAACCATCGATGAGTATTAACTTTATCAACATTGGTTTATTAGCACGTTCTGGATATTGGCCATGCAGAAGTTTGTCTTGCCAGCGTTGTTTCATCTGTTCAAGAGCTTTATCCTTGGCTTTCATTTTCATATTTTTTGCCGCAGTAGTTTTTTATTGGCTTCTGTTTTGCTTTTCTACAGAATCTACTAAATGTAAATCTTGTTTTTATTTACTGCCTTCTTTTATTATTGAATATTTTCCTTTCTGTTTTCATGTTGTTTGGTTAATTGCATCATCCAGTCATTTGTTGTTTCTATGTATGCTAGTAAGCCAATAGTTGTTGTCTTGTATGACAATTCTAGCTGAATAAGACCTCTTCCACCTTCTTGAAATATACCTGTTGATGTTTATTTCACCAGACTTATAGGTTCCATTTATATTATTGAGGTAAAGGGTTGTTTTCCATGTCGAAATACATTGTTTGATGAAATTGATAATGACGGGTGATATCATGTATATATTAAAATCCAGGAATGTGGTACACTATCAAATGCCTGACGATAATCTATCCAGGTAGTACTAAGATTTTTCTTTGCATTGTACCAGTTTTCCAGGATCATTCTGTTAATAAGTAATTAGTCTTTACATCCGTAACAGCCACGTTTGCATCTTTTTTGTTCAAGCGGAAGAGTGTTATTTCTTTCCAAGAAGAAATATGTCTATTTTGTTAAAATACATGTTAATAGTTTGTATTTTGTCGGAAGGCATGTAATTGGTCTGCAGTTTTTTAGGTTGTTTGTGTCACTATTCTTGGGTAGAATAAATGTAATTCCTTTGTCTATCCATGCAGAAATTTTAGTGGGATCGTTAACCATTTCTTGAAGTTCTTTGGCATTTTTTATCTGCTGTATGTAAATAATATAGCCAAAAGTTAGGAATGTTATCTATTCCTTGAAATTTCTAATTGTGTGCCTTTTTCAGTGCACATTTAACATCGTCTTCTGTTATTCCAGCCCATGTCTGTTCTGCTTTATTTTTTCATTCGTTCTATCTCTTGCGCAACCTAATCTACTTCTTTGTTATGTTCTTTAGGGCAAAACCTATTTTTTCCCAGAACTGTATAACTTCTTCTATTTTGAGGGGGACTGTCACTTCAATCCTTTTTTTACCTATTTCCTGTAAAATTTCTTTGCCTCGGTTTGAAAAATCTTGTTTTGTCTGTAGAATCTTGATCTTTTCTCATAGCGTCTTATTTTTTGAGCCTTCAGTTTTATTGTTTCCTTTATTTTTTTCTTAGTTGAGAGGACTTCTTTTTCATTTCAAATGTATTTTCTTTCAATTCTTCTGCCTTTTCTACTTCTTATATTTATTCCTCTTGTCAGTTCATCGATTACTGATAATTCACTTCTAAGCTGTTTGATTTCTTTTTCTATTTTTCTTTTCCAAGGTGGATCTTCATGTCAGCGAGACTGCCTTGTTTTTAATTTGATGTTCAATTTTTTGTTGCTGCTATTGCTGATACATATATTGCTTCATTGAGATTTATATGAGTGTCTTCTTCATCAAAAAATTAATTTGTGTGCTGCATTGTAAAACTTAATAGTTTCGAGGTTATGCTATGTTGGTTGTAATTTTTGGAGCTGTTCTTGTTCATCCATTGCAATATTTTGTATTTGACATATATGGTTCTTGATTTCTTCCTTGGGTTTTTGTATACTGTTCTTGTTTTCCGTAAAATAATTCTTTTCAGTGTGTTCTGAACTCGTTTTATTGCCGTCTAGTAACTGACTCAGATCACACCTTTCCAGCACTTCTAAACTTACAGCATTATCTTCACAGGGATTTGTGTGTATCACGGTTTCTACATGATGACCTGTGGCTTGTTTGATGTTCCTACTTTTATTTCCGGTTCCTTTTCATATTTTATTTTCTTCTTCAGAATATGATATCCTAAAATTATATTATTTACAAAATCTTTTAAAACTCTATCTACATTAAAAATAGCGTAGTTAAATTAGTTAAAAACTGGAATTGATTTACATTCCCTAATGAGTCTTGCATTAAACTAATAATTAAATAAATGGTATAGATAATGTATTTCTAGAAGTTTTATGTAATTAACTGAAGTAGGTGGTAAAAGATATAGAATACATATTTATACCAGCATTTCTAAAAATAATATATGCATAAATAAATTAATGTATGCGTAAACAAGTCCTGAAAGTTTCATTAAAATCAGACAATTAGTTGATTTTTGCAAGAATTTTCAAATTAATGTGTCTTTCAACGCCGAAAAAAAAGATATGCGTAATAATACGTTTTGCTAAATAGTCACAATACATAAACACAGCTTGAATCGCTAAGGGAAGAAAGAAGAAATTGAAATTGAAATTTCGAACGTGTGTTAATTGTTTTTTTAAATAATGACAACAAAATTTGATCTTTTTCTCTTAATAATAGCATAAATGTTTTGATGACAAAACTTTAATTTTATTAAATTGGAGCCATTTTAACATCTGTTTTGTACATGCTTGTATTAATATTGATATCCTTATAATCTGTCAGTATTTCATTTTGTTTCTAAATGTACAGTTCATTTTTATATAATATGATCGTTAGACAAGCAACTTAGATCTGAATTAAAGGATAAACGCGCACACAAAATTGTCAACAAACATACCCATTACCAGAGAGATTAGCCTACATATTCATATAACTATATGCTTTCATAGTCGACTTTCTCCACGGTGTGTTTATTCTTCACGCTGATTGACAATTAATAAGAAAATCAAAAACATGGTAATGAACTTACATCCTCTGTAGGGACGTCAAATTTTAACAATTCTGGAAATATTATAAAAGAAGAGAGAAATTAATTTAAATTTAAGTAATTTCAGGGAGACTAGCATGGATCAGGCTAGTCTCCCTAAAAACAAAACGCTGCGCCGCCCCGGGTTAACTCTCACAACAGACCTCAAGTGGAATGACTATATAACAGAGAATCTGTAATGTGATCGATCCCAGCTTGACAGCTCAGCTACAGTGACTTTCTCATAGAATCCATAGCTAAATCCGCTGCTAAGAAAGTCGGTTCTCTGTGTACGGCCAGGAATTTTTTCCCGTCTGAAACAACCCTACACATATACAAATCTACCATCCACCCGTGCATTTAATATTGCTGCCATATCAGGTTGGGTCTCCTGCTTTCCATCTAGGGGTCCTTGACAAAATCCAACACAGAATCTGTAATGTGATCGATCCCAACTTGGCAGCTCAGATACAGTCACTTTCTCACCGGCGCAATTTTGCTTCCCTGTGTCTCTTCTACAAATACTTTCGCGGCTTCTACTCTGATAAACTTAGCTCACTGGTGCCCCCTATATATGAATTTTCTCGGGCCACAAGATTAGCAACTAGGTTCATCCCTTTTAATGTGAAACCAATACAATGTAAACGCAAATTCTATTCCAGCTGCTTCTATTCTCGCATTTCCCGCCTGTAAAAATTCCTTCCGTTTACTCGCTTCTCCAACAGCTACAACTCCAAGATTTTAAATTTAATGTCAATAGTCATCTCCTATTTCACTAACCTGCATCCCCTCTCTCTCTTATGCTTCTTTCTCTGTCCACCCCAGTCACATCGGTATTCTCATTCGCCTCCTGTCCACTTCCTGATACCCCCATAACCTGTCACTCTTTCTCATAACTTTCCTCCTATAGAATCCCCTGCACAACGGTGGCAGTAAAATGCCATGCTTGGGGCGATACGTTTATAAAAAAAATGAATAGAAAGAGTATTGTTGTTCGAATTCGCATAATACTATTTGAAAAATTATAGTAATATTAACTGGTTTTTTATAAAAAAGACCTCCAACATTGAGCAAAGCAGGAAATTATAATCTCAGTCCTTCCCTTAAAGAAATATATTGTTATCATCTTTGTTGCAATTTGTACGACGTTTCGACCTTTGTACGCTCCGGCCTTCTTCAGGTGCTAGAAATTTCGAATCGAACCCTTTATTACAATCACTGGTGTATATAATTCTCATTCCTTGCGTAGTATATATCCACTGGGCCATGTGTTCTTAAAGATATAGACGTTGGTTAGTTCCTGAGTTGACTCTTAGAGCAGTGAGTTCAATACCAGACTACAGCAGTGGTGAACAAGTAGCTTACTTAGAGGGCGCTAACGCATGACTTCCAATTGTGGCATTACTACTACGCAATAAATGAGAATGATATACCCCATTGATTGTAATAAAGAGTTCGATTTGAAATTCCTCGCACCTGAGAGAGGGTTGGAGCGTGCAACAGCCGAAACGTCGTACAAATGGCAACAAAGATGAGGACTTTTCTAGTTCTGATAGAGTTTTCTTCATAAACTTTCCTAGCACTGATGGAGATTTTATCAGTTATCTTTTCTAGTACTAATATCGGGTTTCTTCATAAACGTGTCTAGTACAGATGAAGGTTTTTTTCATACCTATTTCTAGCAATGATAGATTTTTTTCATGAAGTTTTCCAGCACCGATGGAAATTTTATATTATTTTCTTTTCTGGTGACATGTACTCTTTTAGTTGTTTAAGACATTGGAAGTGGTGTAGTTTCTGTATAAAACACAACTCTTTGTGACGGACTATAAGATCCAATTAAATATTGTCTTAATATATATAGAAATAAGTATCTGGAAACTATTTTTAATCATTGGTCTGAGACATAGGTTGCTTGTAACTAATAGTTTAGACCAGTATTTTGCAATATTTTTAAGCAATAGCACACCTAGGACCAAATGAAAATATCACGGCTCACTTAGCAAAATTTTGTAAGTTTACGCATTAAAATGTTATAAAATATAACCATAGATTTTTAAAATATATACACACACGAATATGAACTTACTTTATTTCAATGTTTCTATTCAACTATGTGTAAAGTTTATTTTTCATTATTTTTTAAATATTTGGTCGAACGTGCAATAAGCAGACCCTCATTATATTATATTAACAAAAAGGCTAATTTTTATTTATCATAATAAAGGGAATTTTTAAAAGAAAATTTTTTTAAAAATTCAATATTAAAGCAAAGTATTTGTAATAAAATAATCGAAGTATATTGTAAAAATTAACAGAAAACTTAAATACTCAATCCTTTATTCAAATACTAACACTGAGCCAGAACTACAGCCACGCGCACATATATATATGGCGTGGCAATATTTCGCGTCTCACTTAATAGAAACGCGCGGCAAACTGTTGTACGCAATACGGTGGTTTGAGAGCCACTGATTTCGAAACAAGTTCGACGCCATTCGTAAAATGCATACGAAATATGCTAAGGCGATTATACAAAAAGGATTCGTTTAATATATTTGATTTTGCACATTTTGCATTGTTGGCTAGACCTACCCATAGCTCAAACTATTCTATCTTTAATTTTCTGAATACTACTGAAATATGGACGTTCTTTGCACAAATTAAATACCAAATTTAAAACAACAGTTATAGATATCTGAGCAGCAATTTTTAAGACTAGAACTTACAAAGGATGAGAGAGACGATAATGTCTTCAGAAGATTTAGACTCATGAGAAAACCGTTGATGAAAATCGGAAAGTGGCGACTTAAAGTTTGTAGAAGAACCGAGAAATAAAGTTCAGAGAATGTAAAGCACACAGGTCTTCTTTTTCTTTTATGTGACATGTCCTTTCAGGACGTAGGTGATCATAGCTTTCCGCATCTCCTTATCCCTGGTGGCACGCTTTCTCCTGCTGAACCATGCACCCCTCGTTCCGTCATCCACCTGATCAGGTCCTTCAAATATGTTATCCGCTGCTTTCCTCTGTCTCTTTTTCCCTCTATCTGGCCTGTTAGTAACAGGTTTTCCAAGCCCTCTTTCCTCATTGCATGTCCCAGGAACTTTAGTTATCTCTTCCTGATGATCGGTATTAATTTCCTTTTTGTTTCCATCCTTTCCAAAACATCACCATTGCTCACATGCTCGGTCTATGATATCCGCAGCATCCTTCTGTAGAAGCACATTTCACATGCTTGAAGTGTTTCCTTCATCTTCGATGATATTGTCCAACATTCACTGCGATATTGAAGAACCGACATCACATCGCAATCCAGTGCTCTCCTCTTTGTTTCTGGAGAAATTATCCTGTTTCTTAATACTTTACTCAACTGTTGTAATGCTTCCTTCGCTATGCCAATTCGCATTCGGATCTCAGTGTCGCACTTTCCGTTTTCTATTAGAACACTTCCTAGGTATTTAAATTTTTGTAACTCCTTGATTTTGGCATTTTGGGTTGCCCTTTTTTGCCAATGACCATGCATTCGGCTTTAGTTGCATGAAAAAAATTAGCAAAAGAAACATCGACAAATTGGTGCGTAAAGACATCGACTGGTGGCTAAACAGCAACTAGATAGACAAGTGTACATTAATTTTCACGTGCAGTTCTACAGTTATATACAGGATAAAGCCATTGATAATAGCAAAACGGAAAGAAAGGGATTTGTAAATATCTATAATTTTTCACGCCAATTATGTAATTTTTTTCTATTTGATATGGCCTCCAAAACTACCTGATGGGTACTTAATTACCGTGGAAGCTTTATGTAGTACTAGCAGTATAGCCCAACGTTGCTCGGGTGTAATGAAAGCTTTAAATCTAATCCATGATCCTGGAGCTCAGACTTTTTGGACGTTGGAACAAAAGTTGTTTCCAGTTAAAGCGAAACCGAAGACTGAAAGAAAAATGAATGGATGTAAGTCAAATTTTAATTTCCTGGTATGGATATCAAATTTTCAGCACTATTGTAAAAACTTCAGCCTTGAAATTTCTGAATATCGTTTCTTATGTCTTTGTCTATGAGTGTATCAAATTTGATTAAAATCGGACCACTTATAACCCGATTTTTTCGATTATCGATTTTCGATATTTATCCGGGGTACCTCTACATAAAACATAGCTAAGAACACTCGCAGACACCCATAGTACAACTGTGAAAATTTTCAAGAAAATCGGTTCAGCCGTTTCGGAGTCTATAGTTAACGGACACACACACACACACACACACACACACACACACACACACACAGACAAAGTTCCATTTATAAAAAAGTTTAGATTGGGTAGTCTGTAACTTTTCACATTTCATTCAGTTCTTGTCTGTCACTTAAAACTTAATTTATGTTCGAACAACCGATTAATTCAAAGACAAATAAATTAAAAATTATAAAACTGATATAAAATCTAAACTTATTTATAAATGGAACTTTGTGTATGTGTGTGTCTGTGTGTGTGTCTGTGTGTGTGTGTCGTTTACCTATAGACTCCAAAACGGCTGAACCGATTTTCTTGAAAATTTACACAGTTGTAATATAAGTGTCCGCGGGTGTTTTTAGCTAGGTTTTGTGTTGAGGGATCCCTGATAAATATCGAAAATCGAAAACATCGGGTAGGAGTGGTCCGATTTTAATTAAATTTGATACACTCCTAGACAAATACATAAGAAACGATATTCAGAAGTTTCAAGGTTGCAGTTCTTACAATAGTGCAGAAAATCGATAATATATATATAAGGCAGGATGTTTGTGTGTGTGTCTGTTTATCTGCCTCTATGATTGTATTTTTTCAGCCCTTTTATTTTAGTTTTTGCTTCGGGTTTGGCTTTAAGTAGTTATAATTGTAGTTCTTAGTCTCAGCCTTGATACCATTTACTCAGAGGACTTATTTAGCTTTCAAAATTCAGTTTACAAAAAAAAAACTTATTTGATATCGATAGCAGGAAATCAAAATTTGACTTACATCCATTCATTTTTTTTTTTTCAGTCTACGGTTTCGCTTTAACTGGAAACAACTATTGCTTTTTAGTCTTTCGTGCGGACGTCCAAAGAGTCTGAGCTCCAGGACCATGGATTAGTTTTAAAGCTTTCATTACACCCGAGCAACGCAGGCTATACTGCTAGTATTGAATAGAAGTCTGTAGTTGTTTTTATAACTGTAGTGTGCTTAATACACGCTGAGTATAGCATAATTCCAATATCTTAGTAAATAGCTAAAGGAACTTATTGTTAATTAATGTTTAACAAAAGAAAAGAGAAAAGAAGATAAAAAAGGGAGCAAACTGCTTTGGGGCTTTTCCTATGTATTTAGTATTATATTAGAATTTTCTAATTCTAATATTAACAATTGTTCTTCCTGATATAACATCTCGATGACAGTCACTGAAGCACCGCCGTAAAGTAGCTTCTCTCTACGTATTTTTAAAGAAGTGTCCGCAATATTATTCCTCCTGACATGGCATCTCGGCGTCAGTCATTTGATAACTGCTGTAACAAGGCTTCTTGCTGTTTTTCTATAAATATTTTCACAGTAATTGTTCTGATAAGGTTTTCACTTTCGTACCCCGAGTTTTGAATTTCAGCCGCCATTTATACTCTAGAGCCCTGGTTCCAAAGCCTGAGGTAAATTACCCAGTGGAGTAACGACCCCATATTTTTGGGGTAATTAATGTTTGGTTTGGGAAGAGGCAATCAGCGTATAATTTCACACTGTGTCCTTGGAATGAAGACCAAGAAATCTAGCAGACTCAACGTGGCAAACGACGCCGGAATAGCCCTTTCAGTCACAAAGCCAAGAATAAATAAACAGACACTGGCACAAGCAATACAAACTCAACACTCACATTAAGAATCACGGCTAGGTTACGCCTACTATACCCCTGATTATTATAGATTATATTTTATTGAATAATTTTCATCAACTTTGCTTTTGATGTATGAAAATATAATTACTTCTTTTCCTATATTACGGGTGTTTGTTCATTGGGGTAATGGATAATAGTGAAATTGTATTTTGGGGTAATCGCAGCAAAAAGGTTGGGAACCTATGCTTAAGAGCTTCGTTTATGTATATAGAGATCCCTCGCAAAACCCAAAGAAAGATCTGCAATACTGTTGGTCTCGACTTGGCATATGGTCTTCAGTAAATGCAATCATTAATTTCTGTCTTCTTAATTCGTGTTATTTTATTCCTCTCTCTCATGAAAAATCTGTTCTTTTACTAACATTCTATCACACTCGGTAACCCATTACATCTTGTGCGAGTTGCGGCTTGGCTTAGGGGTAAAATGTATAAAAATATCATTAAAACTTATAGTACCAAATGTTCTATACTAAAACGACTATTTGATACATTTGCTTTTCTTGCACGCTGTAATTAACTTACCAGTGTTAACCCACTTTTAATGTCACCCTGATCTTAGTGTCTTCTACGCTGTCGGTATAGGATTTACCCAACAGCGTAGGTAGTTTCGATTGCCCCCACCTTTTCATCTCAGATCGAAGTATCGCTATCATTGACTGAAGAGGTCGAATCTGACAAATCCTGAAGTTCTTATAATGACAATGACGCTTTCGGTGGATCAGGTAGGTAATGCATTCGAATATGTCAGTTGCACTCGGCAGGAACACGCCGAGCAAGAAGTTGATTGGCCCAACCTTAAGCACAGCCACCGAAAGACAGAAAGACAAAAACAGGGAGAGATAGAATGAGGAAAAAGAAAACAAGAAATAAAGATCAAAATCAATATTGATACGAAATTTCTGGTACGATGTCGTAGATACATATAGAGTTAGTTATCAATATTGATTGAAACGTGTCAATAAAGAGACATTTTATTTATTTAAAACAAATTCATTTTCGGTACTCATAACTACTCCTTTGATCAGCCTCATGTGTACAGTTTGCATTATGGCTGTAGCAGTTACATATTCATAATCAAACCGATCCGAATAGCTCCTCATAATTATAAGTGTTATTCGTCACCCCTACGGAGTACGGTTTTGCGGTGTATGCAAGTTAGGTGTTGCAGATTTGGCTTTTATAGCAAGTGCATTTTGCGGTGGGGTGTTTTCAGTCCCAATTTTTAATTCCGTTGAATGGTGGCTAACAACAATTAGATAGACAAGCGTACATTATTTTTTTTCAAAGTTTGCAACAAGGATAAAAAAAAGATGGATGATGTCTTCTCATAACATCTAAAATCAAACACATTCATTTTCACATACACTCATACGGAAATACACAAACATTTTCTCATATCTTTTATGAAGGAACTAAACAACTTTTTTCTGTGAAGTTACTAATTAAAATTTCTCAAATTCCTTTGATAAAGTTTCCCAAGGATCGAAAGCACACACACACACACACACACACACACACACACACACATATATATATATATATATATATATATATATATATATCATTCAGAAATTATAACATGGATATGTTATAATATCAATACAAAAGTAGCTATTTTGTTTCGACACTTTTCGTGTCTTGTCAAGTGAAGTGTAAACCTCATCACTTGATAAGACACAAAAAGTGTCGAAACAAAATAACTATTTTTGTAGTGATATTATAATATTTCCATGTTATAATTTCTGAATAAATATTATTAGCTCTACTTTGTATTGAGTACTTTTTTAAGAATAGTGTTTTTTCGGATAAGGAATATTATTTCATCCATACGTACCCAATACTCGGATATATATATATATATATATATATCTGTGTGTGTGTGTGTGTGTGTGTGTGTGTTTAGGCAGTGTTTTTACTCATTTTATATTTACATTCTCTCGCACTGATATGTAGCAATTTTAACAATGAACTCGGGAAAAGTTAAAACTATATATATATATATATATATATATATATATATATATACCAATAATTGTAAATCTTTCTCTCCTCTATTTCTCTCTCTTTCTTTGCATATATATATATATATATATAAAACTACCGAAGTATAAGGTAGGTATCGAAAGAATAAATTTCCGTATTCAAAAATTACTTCCGCCTGAAAAAATCCTGCACATATATAAATATATTTAAATCTATCCTGCACTTATATAAATCTACCATTCGCCCGTGCATTGAATACTGATGCCATATCTGGTCGGGTGCTCCTGCTATCCACCTAGGGGTCCTTAACAAGATTCAACGGAGAATCTGTAATGTGATCGAACCCAACTTGACAGCTCCGATACAGTCACTTTCTCACTCGCGCAATGTGGCTTCTCCGTGTCTCTTCTACAAATACTTTCATGGCTTCTGCGCCGATGAACTTAGCTCACTGGTAACTCCTATATATAAATTTATTCGAGCCACAAGATTAGCAACTAGGTCCATCCCTTTTAATGTGAAACCAATAAATTGTAAACGCAAATTCTACTCTATCAGCTTTATTTTCTCGCACTTCCTGCCTGTGGAATTCCCTTCCATTTACTTGTTTTTCCGACAGCTATAATCTCCAAGAATTTAAATGTAAAGTCAATAGTCATCTTCTATCTCACTAACCTGCATCCTCTCTCTCTCACGCTCTTTTCTCCATCCACTCTACTCTCATCAGTATTCGAGTCCTTCTCATATCCCCTTCCTGACACCCCCTATGACCTGTCACTCTTTCTTATAAATTTCATCCTATGTAACCCCCTGTAAAACAGTGGCAGTAAAATGCCTTGCTTGTGGCAATATGATTATATATATATATATATATATGCAAATTTCTAATAGAATAGATAGGTTAATATCGTCATTATGATGACCATCCACTACTCTTCCTCATTTTTAGTCTCATTATACTCTCCTCTTGCGTATAAGTCCATAGAATTACTAAGTTATGTGTTAATTATTCAGTTTCTCTGCCAAGCATGTTGATTTTCTAACCTCACGACCTCCTGAGTTTAACTCAGAAATAACCTTTTTCTGAAATTGTTTAAAAAACATGAACCTACCTGCTCTGCTATTTTCGCCATCGCTTATAGAAGATGAGTTGAAGTCATAACTTTCTCAAGGTGATTTCTTCGTAAGTGAAAACAACGAAATTGGCCTTAACTAACTTATTTTGTAATTAACGGCTATATTTTGTAACTGCTACAATACGCAGTTATCTACTGCTCAGAAGCTACTAAAGGTTGTGGATACTTACACGGATGAAACATTTTGAATGACTGATTTCAATTTTTTTGCTATTGAATGCTCTGTCACTTTCGAAAAGTTATCTGAAGAAAATGTATTTATTTGATAGTATGGCAAAAATTGAATAGTAATAATTTTATTTTAACTTCGCTTGTTTTGCAGGTTTTGTCCCTCTGTTAAAAAAAGCAGGCCATTTTTTCTGTAAACTTTTGTTTTAACATATCACTGGTATTGGACTCCCACTTCATGGCTCTTTCGATCTGATCGTAATGGAGAACACATTTCAATTTCTACCAGGCACAATTCAAGGATCTCGAGTTGCTTCTTTCCATTAAACCCTGCTTTGTGAAATCGACTCCCAAGAGGATGTTTTCCCGATCACTAAAGTCTTAATCTGTTCAAAGTCTAAAGACATCCGTAATCTTTTCCATTTATATACATAAACTGTGTCTTACTCTGTAAATCACTGACCCTGAACCACACACTATGGAACCAACTCAGAAAACTGTGTCGCTCACACTGTAACTATGTACCTGAAATGTCTCCCGGATCTTGTACAGGACAAACCTCAACGTGAAAATGAAAATAATAATAATAATAATAATAATAATAATAAGATGCATCATCCAAAGGCTGATGTAGACCGTCTATACATACCCCGTAAAGAAGGTGGAAGGGGTCTTATTCAGCTGGAATTGTCATACAAGACAACAACTATTGGCTTACTAACATACATAGAAACAACAAAGGATTGGATGATACAATTAGTAAGGCAACATGAAGAAAGAAAGAAAAAATATTCAATAATAAAAGAAGGCAGTAAATACAAACAAGATTTACATTTAGTAGATTCTGTACAAAAGCAAAACAGTAGCCAAGAACCAACTATTGCGGCAAAAAATATGAAAATGAAAGCCAAAGATAAAGCTCTTGAAAAGATGAAACAGCGCTGGCAGGACAAACCTCTGCATGGCCAATATCCAGTACGTGCCAATAAATCCAATGTTGACAAAGTTAATACTCATCGATGGTTACGTGCATCTGGATTAAAGTCTGAAACTGAAGGATTTATACTTGCAGCACAAGACCAAAGTCTTTTCACGAGAAACTTTCAGGCAAATATTATGCATAATAATATGGATCCAAAATGCAGGTTTTGTGATAAACACCAAGAAACAATAGACCACCTAATCTCAGGCTGTTCTGTGCTTGCCCCAAACGAATATAAAAATCGCCACGATAGAGTTGGGCAATATTTACATTGGGCAATGTGAAAACATTATGGAAAAACTGTAAACAAACACTGGTATGAACATCATCCAGCACCGGTTACAGAAATAGAAGATGTAACCATTCTATGGGATTACACCATCTACACAGACAGAAAAATTGAAGCAAACAGGCCAGACATTATTGTTAAAAACCAGAAGGAGAAAACTTGTCTATTAATTGATATGGCTTGTCCAGCGGATTGTAACATAGCAATCAAGGAACTTGAAAAACTGTCAAAATATAAAGACCTGGAAATTGAAATAGAAAAAATGTGGAAATTGAAAACAAGAGTTGTGCCAGTGATAGTAGGTGCACTTGGAATGATAAAAAATGGAACAAAACAACACATTGAAAGAATCCCTGGAAACCCCAGCTTAAGAGATATACAAAAAATTGTCTTATTAAGTACAGCCCACACACTAAGGAAAACGTTATCTATGTAATGCTGGGGATGATAGGGAAGATAGAAAAACATGAAATGGAGTCATAACAACACGCCACTACCTGCCTTAGGTCTCCCCGCAGACTTGGTTGGTAGTGAAACCAAAGCAGAAATCGAAATATGATGAAAAATGACATAATAATAATAATAATATACTTAGAAACAACAAAGAACTGCTAACATACATACAAGCAACAAAGGACTCGATGATACAATTAGTCAAACAAAATGAAAACAGAAAGAAAAATATTCAATAATGAAAGAAGGCAGTAAATGCAAACAAGATTTAAATTTAGTAGATTCTATAGAAAAGCAAAACAGAGGCCAAGAACCAACTACTGCGGCAAAAATATGAAAAAGAAAGTCAAGGATAAAGCTCTTGAACAGATGAAACAACGCTGGCAAGACAAACCTTTGCATTGCCAATATCCAGAACGTGCTAATAAACCAATGTTGATAACGTTAATACTCATCGTTGTTTACGTGCATCTGGATGAAAGTCTGAGACTGAAGGCTTTATTAGTCCAGCGCAAGACCAAAGTCTTTTCACGAGAAACTTTCAGGCAAATATTATACATAATAATGTTTATCTAAAGTTCAGGTTCTGTGATACATATCAAGAAACAATAAACCATCTAATCTCAGGATGTTCTGTACTTGCCCCAAATAAATATAAAAATCGTCACGATAGATTGGGGTAATATTTGCATCGGACAATCTGCAAATACTATGGAAAATATGTAAACAATCACTGGTATGAACATCACCCAGCACCGGTTACAGAAATAGAAGATGTCACCATTCTATGGGATTACACCATTTATACAGACATAAAAGTAGAAGCAAATAGGCCGGATATTATTGTTCAAAACCAGAAAGAAAAACCTTGCCTATTAACTGATATGGCTTGTTCAGCGGATTGTAACATAGCAACCACAGAATTCGAAAAACTGTCAAAGTATAAGGACCTGGAAATTGAAATAGAAAAAATGTGAAAATTGAAAACAAGAATCGTGTCAGTGATAGTAGGTGCATTTGGAATGAGAAAAAAAATGGAACAAAACAACACACTGAAAGAATCCCTGAAAACCCTAGCTTAAGAGATATACAAACAATTTTCTTGTTACGTACAGCCCACACACTAAGGATAACTTTGTCCATGTAACGGTAGGGGAGATAGAAAAACATGAAATGGAGACATAACAGCACACCACGACCTGCCTTAGGTCTTCCGGCAGGCTTGGCAGGTTGTGCGACCAAAGCAGAAATAAAATATGATGAAAAATGAAAACATAATAATAATAATAATAATAATAATAATATCTAAGTTTCAATTAGCGACAAAATCCTTTCTTCAAAGTCGTTGGAAAACATGGATAGACTGGTTAAAGCTGATAGAAAATCAATAATAGTATTTCCTTTTAATCAGCTCAACTCAAGCAAAAGGTGGTATTGTCACTAGTTAGCAGGGGGCTACAGTAAGAGGAAGGAATGTGTACAGTTGTTATTGAAGAAAAGACAAAAAAAAAAAAGATAAAAAATAGCAATTAACGTTGCATGTAAGTTTTTGGACATTCTAGCTATCAGGAAAGCAAATAAACCGAAAGGAGTTTCACAGGTGGAAAGTGCGAGTAATGAAACTGTTGGAGTAGAAGTACCGGTTACATTTACTTATGTTAACTGGTGGAAGCTTTGAAAATTGATGTCGATCTAGTAGCACGTTTAAATTCATGGCCATGGTACCATGGAGAACAAAAAAACTCGCCAGAGCAGTCGCCATGAAAATATTTGTAGAAATGACAGAAGGAGGCCACCTAAAGCCGTTGAGAAAGTGACTGAATTCGAGATGTCATGTCAGGATCGATTAAATGACAGATCCTTCTTTGGATTTTGTCAAGAACCTCAAGATGAATAGCAGGAGCACCCTACCAGATATGGCAACAGTATTTAATGCAGGGACGAATGGTAGATTTGTAAATGAGCATGATAGATTTGTACGTGTAAAACAAAATTCTGGCCTGGCACAGTTACCGAAACTTCCTAGCTGAAATAACAAGTCGTTAGTACAGGAGTATTACAGAAAAGCGTTTCTGACAGTACAACCCGATATGCCAGAACAGTACAAGACTGAACCGAGGTTCTTGTCAAATAAAGACAAGGATCACAAAAAAGTGAACAATGGAAAATTGGAGACACGTTGCCTGGTCTGACAAATTAGTTTTTCCTCTTCGATATTCATTTGGTATGACAAGTTTTTGTTATAACCAACATGAAATTATGGATCCATCCTGCTTTAAGTGAACGGTTCATGCTGACGATATTTTAGAGAACATTTTGCTAACATTTATTGTGATTCTTGGTACGGTTATAATCCACAGCCTATCCAGATATTATGTCCCTACAGGGGCTCTGGTGGCCACTTCAGCGGAATAAATACAAAAGAAATGGAAGATTGGTATGTGGGACCGTGTAATGAATTCGCTGGGTCAGCACTACAGTTACAGGATCTCACACAATAAAGTCTATTTTAGATGTTTTTTAATCATTTAACCCCGAGCAAGGCGGAAACGCCACTGATGTTCAGGGGGCTACATAAATGTAAAAAGATTAATTTGAAAAGTGTGAGGAGTACAAACTAGTTAGAAAGGAACAATAGAAAGCAGGTGCGATGACAGATACATAGGTGGAGAGAAAGAGAAGGTTATACGGGGGTGGGGAGAGAGAGCTAGAGTCCAGTGGTTAGCAGATGAGTATTGACTTTGCATTTAATTTCTAGAGGTTGTAGCCGTCAGGAAAGCAAGAATACGGGAGCGAGTTCCACAGGCGGGAAGTGCAAGAGAAGAAGCTGCAGGAGTAGAATTGTCGTCTGCATTTGGCTAACCTGACTGTGAATGGGTGGGACCCAGTTGCCAGTCTGGTTGCACGAGTAAACACCTGTTGATGTGAGTTTAAAGTAGATGCATATCGCCGAAGCGCAAAAGAATTATAAAAACGCTATAAAAACAACCAGGCCAAAATGTTGGAACACTGCTTCCAGAAAATCATCAAAACTTTCAAAAAGCTATTCAGGTGATTCTGATATTAAAAGTTATGACAAAAAATGACAGGTAAATTTGTATATATTGGATAACAAAAATATTTATTTATATATTTTGGTTGGATGACCTTAGTGCTTATTCACGGAAGATCATTTTACGACACATGTAAGGGACGAAATTTGATCATAAGGCGAGCACACTAATAATGCAGCATTTGTTATTCTTTTAAAAAGTACCGAAGAGTGACACCAAATTCCGGCGGAACATCGTAATAGTAAAACATGCCTTCCAGAAGCTGAACAAAGTATTAAGAAACACGAAATATTCTTGAGAACCGACGAAAATAGTCATCCTATTTCGCAATGAAGGTCCTCTATTCCCGCACAGACGAAGAGCATACTTAGGGCAACAGAGATTTTAAACAGGTTGATGCAGAGAATATCATTGCCGGAGTATGCAAGCAACTTTGTAAGAAAAATCAAAACAAAAAAAAGAAATTTATAATTAGAATCAGAAAAAGGGTGTTTAATTTTTTACTAGTCAAACTCAGAAAAATAGGCTTTCACTCGCAGGGATTATTCAAAGAACTGTCTAATGAAAGAAAAGGGAAAGTAGAATTATAATAGGAATATTTTAGTTTGAATAATTATTTACCTTTATTTGTTTTAAATATTTAAATGCTATGAGCAAACTGTTCACTTTTAAATCTTCTGTCCAGGCGTGTATCACGTATGGCCAGAACTGACGTTGACTTGGAAAAATCATATTTTATTTAAGAAAAGAAAATATCCAGGTTTTAAGGTGACATTTTTGCAAGAATCAGTTTCTACACGCATCACGAGATACTAGATTAGCCACTAGATCCGACCTTTTTACAGTGAAACCGATAAAATGCAACCGCAATTTCTACTCCAACAGTTTCCTTTCTCGCGCTTCCCGACTGTGGAATTCCCTTCCACATGATTGCTTCCCCGACGGCTACAATCTCCAACAGTTTAAATGTAAGATCAATAGACACCTCCTAACACACTAACTCGCTTCCATTCTTTCAAACACTCTTCCCATCTACCCAACCCCCAGCCTCCGTATCCTTACCCATCTATCACCTCCCTTCTGGCATTTCCTATATCTAACCACTCTTTCTCTTTACCTTCCCCTATGTAGCCCCATGCTTGGGGTGAAATGATTAAAAAAAGAAGAAAATGTCTTTCATGCAAATAAGTTATGGTTTCTTATAATAAGTTTGTACGCTTTTGTTTAACTCATTCCTTTGATAAAATGTTATGTAGGAGATCCTTTTTGTGTTCATAAATACGTTTATTTTAAATTTCTGCAAGTTTCATAAATAAGTTTAAAGGAACATATGTGACTTAACTGATTTCTTTTTTACGGTTTATCACACATTTGAGTGTTATTCACACACTCGAACATATTCTCTGAATTTAAAGGTTTGTTTATTCAGAGCATCCTAAACGAAGCTCGTATTGTTGGCGACTAGTGTTTGAGGATTGGTATGTATATAAAATAAATTTCCGCAGTTGAAAGATATTAACACATTTCTTTTTATTAATATAATCGTTCCACTCCAAGCAAGGCATTACAGCCACTGGTGCACAGTTGGGTATATAGGAGCAGAGCGAAAAATAAAAAGGATCTATTTACGGATCTTAAATAAGAGAAGAATGGGATTACTGAGAGTAGAACGAAAAGGAAGAACAAGATACAGGTTTGTCGGGGAAAGGATTCTAGAAAGAGATAAGAGATAAGAAGAAGCTGAAAAAGTAGAAATGGCGGTTACATTAGAGCATTTTGACTCTAAAAGAACGAGACGCTACTAACAAATCTGATCTTAAACAAAAATAAATTAACACTTTTATTTCATGCTTTAAACGATCATAATCACATGAATATGTACGAACATGCATGGCGATATTGAGAAATATATTCAGTATTGATCAATTTGCGAGTGGCGGCCATAGCATACAAATTCTATATCATCCAACAATTAAATGACAAAGAAAATGTAAACTTTCTCAACCGCAAAATCGGATCAGAATGACTGAAAACATTTTGGAAAAACCTAGACCAAAGCGAAAATTCAGAATCAAATGTGAAATTTAAATAGGAAAATATTGACCCCATGCCGAAAGAAAAAGATGAAGCCAAATTTCGCGATCAGATTTTAAAATCTTTTTCTAACCGATGAAGGAAAGTGATTTGCAAAAATGAGAGAAAAGTTAGCGATCCAGTGTGAAAAGCTGAATCGGTATATAGGAGGAGGGACGGAAGATGGAAGCATTGAGACGACACGCTAAAATGTAAGAAAAGAAATTTCAAGACGCCGACCCTGTCATGTCTCGTCGACATACATTCGTTCTTCTTCTCCTTCCAATTTTTCTTTCTTTGCCTTCGCTCGCACACCGTCAAAGAAACAACAGCAACAAAAGATACTTCAACTGACTCCTAAAAACTAAAATCCGATAAGTACAATTTTCTTTATTACTTTACCTTCCTTTTTCCCTTCTCGCCGGTCATAAAAAAGGAACGGAACACAGACTTAATAGTAACCTGCTTATATTTCTACATACACACATTCTGCTACTATCAACTATAAGCTGGATTCGTTCAACTTCTTATTACTATTTCTTTGGAACATTTAGCTGTGTACATTTTTCTCCTTGAATATTTTCTTCTTATAAATTTATTATTCCGTTCAGTAAATATAATTTCACTTATTTTACAAACAAAAGACTATTATTCTTTGAATGTATTCTTTCAACGATCTGATGCTTTAAATTGTGGGGACTTTGGTTGTGTTTGGTTCAAGGCCAATTTGAGAAACTTCACCGAGGCCTCTATAGAAGGAAGCGATATCCCGTTGGAAAGAAAGTGATAGCAGTCGAGATACTAGATTGTGATTGATCACATTGCAGATTCTTTTTTCAATTTTATCAATACATGTTCTTTATAAAACACATTATACAAAAGATAATCAAATTCACTGAAGTCTTTTTTTATTCACTATAGACACAGTCAGTTAAGTGCCATACGTGAAACACGCTTGACTGACTAAGCAGAAGATTATCCCGCAGGAGGTTGCCATTGCTTTCTGCGGTAGACTGGTTGTCAGCCAAGGCTATAGAACCCAATCTGTCTTGTTATTTAACCCATAACTGGAAGGAAGAGACGGATTAATACATTTCCCAAGGGTATTTGCGCGTAAGTGAATGCAATGAATTCAACTGGAATTCGAACTCGGCTCCCCGATTTCTCGTTCCGAGCCGATATCCACTGCACCACAACACTATAGATACACAGTCAAAATACACTTAACACCTTCATGTTCCCATACAAAATAGAACTGGATATTAAAAATTAGCAAAAAAAAAAAAAATAGGGAGCAAGTAATCTCACGTTGCAGAATAATCAAATATATTTTTATTATACCTGTGCCTTGTGAATATATATTCTTTTTCTGTCATAAACGTACCCGTCAAAATAACCTTAACAAAACAGTCGCCGTTTCATAAACGCAGGCTATGCTTTATCACTGGTTTTGGATTTATTTGTATCTCTTTTCTGCTGTACACATTCGGCTCATAAAATAATAGGCCGGCCAACTGTTTGAGCCAGATATCAATTCACTAAAATCAATTATCATGTCTATTTTTTTGTAACTGGTGGTTTTATACAGATAACAGCCAAATAATATCAGTCCTTTTTTGGTCAGGGCAATTTGTTGGAAAAGCTCTCTATCGTCTCGGAACTGTAGTTTTGAGATTGGCTCGGAATTAAGTCACATAACCACGACTTACAAGGAAAGATTGATGCGGAAGGAAGATATTAAATATTTTATGCTATTTCTAGCTGAGCAAGGTTTTTAAATGTTTCGTAAGATAACATCTCTTTAAGGATTCTTTCTTCTGTGGACTGTTGCTAAAAGAGGCGACGGGGTTGTTAACACGATAGAATGTCCGAGGATAGTGATTTTGTAGACAGAGAGCTACAAACGATATGTTCTTTAGTAGTTGGCCAAATGCATGATAGGTGAAAATGTTTTTGAAATCCCATTTGCTTTGCAATTAGCATACACACAAATACATTGATATAAGTCTACAAAAATTATATGTATATTTTGAATGTATTTTTATATCTTTTAAAGATGGAAGGTGATCATGATTCTCGACAATGTTCTTTCTTAGAAACAATAAAACCTAATTACCCAGAACCCAGATAGCCGAGTTCGAATTCCAGTTGAATATTTTTCACTCACTTACGCACAAATACCCTTGAGAAAGGTATTAATCCGTCTCTTCCCTCCAGATGTGGTTTCCTGCTTTCTCTTTTCCAATCTTTTCACTTTTCTTTTCTTTCTTATTTTTTTTTCAATTGGAGTAGATAGACTAAACTATCGCCCAGTTCACACTCCACCCACCTCTTTTGTACAGGTGTAGAGGCTCATCCCTTGTTCCCTGTTTAGGATGTGGTATGCGGCTTTCTCTTTTCCAATCTTTTCACTTTTCTTTTCTTTCTTATTTTTTTTCAATTGGAGTAGATAGACTAAACTATCGCCCAGTTCACACTCCACCCACCTCTTTTGTACAGGTGTAGAGGCTCATCCCTTGTTCCCTGTTTAGGATGTGGTATCCGGCTTTCTCTTTTCCAATCTTTTCACTTTTCTTTTCTTTCTTATTTTTTTTCAATTGAAGTAGATAGACTAAACTATCGCCCAGTTCACACTCCACCCACCTCTTTTGTACAGGTGTAGAGGCTCATCCCTTGTTCCCTGTTTAGGATGTGGTATCCGGCTTTCTCTTTTCCAATCTTTTCACTTTTCTTTTCTTTCTTATTTTTTTTCAATTGGAGTAGATAGACTAAACTATCGCCCAGTTCACACTCCACCCACGTCTATTGAACAGGTGAAGAGGCTCATCCCTTGTTCCATGTTTAGGATATGGTTTCCGGCTTTCTCTTTTCCAATCTTTTCGCTCTTCTGTAGCTCCCTGCACATCAGTGGCGTTACCGCCTTGCTCGGGGTGATATGATTAAAAAAACAAAATATATATTTTGAATGTTTTTTTTTATATCTTTTTAAGATGGAAGGCGATCATGATTCTCGACAATGTTCTTTCTTAGACACAATAAAACCTAATTACCCAGAACCCAGATAGCCGAGTTCGAATTCCAGTTGAATACTTTTCATTTACTTACGCACAGATACCCTTGAGAAAGATATTAATCCGTCTCTTCCCTCCAGTTATGAGTTAAATAACAGGATTGATTGGGTTTTATAGCCTTGGTTGGCAACCAGTCTACCGCAGAAAGCAATGGCAACCTACTGCGGGATAATCTTCTGCCCAGTCAGTCATGTTTCTCTCGAAATATGATCACCCAAGCGTGTATCACGTATGGCACTCAGCTGACTGACTGAATATAATATTTGAAAACATAATTAAAACTTCTACTGGGTAAAAATGGGGGATCGTTTTTCTATTGCTATGAAGTATTAAATGATTCTTCACTATTCATACTTAATGTAATAATGTAATATAATCTATGTCTTCTCTCTCCAGCTATGAGTTAAATGGCATAACACATTGGGTTCTTTAGCCTTGGCTGCCAACCAGTCTACCGCAGAATATAATGGCAACCTACTACGGGATAATCTTCTTCCCAGTCAGTCATACCTCTTTCAAGACATGATCGCCCAAAGCGTGTATCACGTATGGCACTTAACATCTAGAAACCGTCGAGGTTTACACCCATATGGCTTTGAAACAGCTTTTGCCATCCCATCAACGAAGTTAAGTAGCATCGAATCTGGTCAATAACTAGTTTGGTGATTTGGTTCTATAAGCTTAGATACTGGCTGGTGAAATGTCAATCAACTCGTAATTGCTAATCCGAGGACCGAGTTCTAATCCCAGTAGCGTTCGTCATATTCAGTCGGCGCTAATCACATTGAGCAATGTATAGATTCACCTCTTCTTTCCCCTGCTATTCGTTAATTAATCAAATTTTTATCTATTACTACATTAGTTTTGGATGTGCGTTGTGGTGCAGTGGATATCGACTCGGAACGAGAAATCGGGGAGGCGAGTTCGAGTTTCAGTAGAATTCGTTGCATTCACTTACGCGCAAAAACCCTTGGGAAAGGTATTAATCCATTTATTCCTTCGAGTTATCGGTTAAATAACAGAACAGATTGGGTTCTATAGCCTTGGCTGGTAACCAGTCGACCGCAGAAAGCAATGGCCACCGATTGCGTGAGAATCTTCTGCCCTATCAGTCACGTCTCTTTCGAGACATGATCATCCAAGCGTGTATCACATATGTCATTTTAACTGACATTCAGTCAGTTAAACTGCCATACGTGGTATACGCTTAGGCGATCATGTTTCGAAAGAGAAACGACTGACTGGGCAGAAGGTTATCCCGCTGTAGGTTGCCATTGCTTTCTGCAGTAGACTGGTTGTCGACCAAGGCTACAGAACCCAATGTGTCCTGCTAGTCAACCCATAACTGGAAGGAAGAGGCGGATTAATACCTTTCCCAAAGGTATTTGCGCGTAAGTGAATACAATGGTTTCAACTGGAATTCGAACTCGGCTCCCCGATTCCGAGCCGATATCCACTGTACCACAACGCACATCCTTCTGACATTACTTTCTCTAAAACTGAAATAAAATTGCGAATAAATATATTTAGATTTTGGCATTAAATAAGCCACAGAGGTTGGTATGCCGCTAAAGTAAAAAAAAACAATCAACAAACAGACACCGAGAATTCGCAAATATATCTCAGTTCTTTGTATTCAAGAAGCACACCATCCATTAGTGCTATAACAATTTTACGTTATTCGTATTTATTAACTTCAGTTTAATTTGTTGCAATCACTTACGCGCAAATACAATTGAGAGAGATATTATTCATCCGTCTCTTCCTTCGAAAAAAATGGGTTAAATAACAGGACATATTTTGTATGGCCCTGATTGGTAACCAATTCACCGCAGAAAGTAATGGCTACCTATTGCGAGGAAATCCTCTGCCCAGTCAGTGTTGCCTCTTTCGAGACATGAATGCTCAAGCCTGTAACGCATGTGTCTAAATAATTATCATAGTTGGAAATATAATTAATGCTTCTACTTGACATAAAGTGGGGGATCGGTTTTCTATTGTCATGAAGTAATAAACTGATCCACCTAGAATTGATAAAAATTAATATAATCGGAAACGAATACTGCAATTAAAACTTCTTTTGGGCCTAAAGTGGGGGATCGGTTTTTTATTGTCATGAAGTAATTAACTGATCCCCCTAGAATTGATAAAAAATAATATAATCGGAAACAAATATTGCAATTAAAACTTCTGTTGGCCTTAAGGTCGGGGATCTGTTTTTTATTGTTATGAAGTAATTTACTGGTCCCCACTAATTACTATTTATTGATGTGATAATATAATCCGACATTACTCCCTCTAGCTAGGAGTTAAATAGCAGGACAGATTGGGTTCTATAGCCTTGGTTGGCAACCAGTCTAGCGCAGAAAGTAATGACAACCTACGCGGGAAAATCTTCTGCCCAGTCAGTCATGTCTCTTTTGAAACCTGGTTACGGAAACGTGTATCACGTATGGCACTTAACTGACTAAACTTCAGTTCACTCATAAAATCCTTGAGAGCCACGCAACTTAGAAGGTTACTGAATGAGCTCTGTAATAAGAGGAAGATCAAAGAAGTGAACACTTTAAGAAGAAGTAGAATAGATAACAACTGAATTGAATCGGTTAAGCCTGTAGTATTCAAAGAAAGCACCCACACGGGAGTTTTCTTCACAACGTAGAAATTCTTGGCCGGCGGGGGAAAACCAAGTTGAAATTCTGCTTTACAATTGGAATTCGAAGGTAACGAAGATGATTTGATCTCTTGTACGTAGGATGGAGTGTCCTATTTGTAATAGTTGGAAAGAAAGAGTACCTCCGAAGATCTGCTATAGACATGTGGGAAAGTATCTGCTTAGTTGAAAATGTGTTATTCCAAGCATATCTGAATAAAAGGTTTTAATATCTATCTAGGTTCAAAATTGGGGATTGAGCAACAGCCGCCCAGGTATGGTCAAATCTATTATGATAGACATACACAGGTGGTCAAATTTAATTGAGAGAAACAAGGAATACAACAATCAGAGAATCACAAACATAAGAGGTATTCGCAGGAACTTTAATAGTGTAGAATCATTCCTTCTAACTCACCCGATATCTTAGCTATATGTGAGACTAACCTTGACCCTTCTATCCCCTCTTCGGAGCTGTTCGTTCCTGGTTACGTCCCCCTCTTAAGGAAGGACACCAATGTCCATATGCATGGGCTTGGTGTATATGTCAGCGAACAACTCCCTCTAGCCAGGGTCACATCTCTTGAATACCTGGATCATTCTTTCATGTGCTTCCGTCTCTCACTTCTAAGCTCGGTTAGCTATCTCTTCTTCCTCTACCGCTCCCCCTTCTACGGTACTTGATAGAATCACTACTAATATCGACAGAGCCATTTCTTCTCACCCATCTGCCCATATATTTGTGTTTGGCGATTTTAACGCCTACCACACCAAGTGGCTTGAAAACTCAGCCACCGACTTTGCTGGGATCCGCACCATGTATTTTTCAATAACCCAAGCTCTAACGTAAGTGGTGGACTTCTCTACGCGTTTCTCTAATAACCATAACGGAAGGGACTCATTACTCGACCTTTGCTTTACTTCCATTCCAGACTCCTGCACTACCAGGCAGCTCTGCCCCCTCGTAAACTCTCACCACGCTGTAGTTTCCGTCAACATCTCAATCCGCGCTAACACTACCCAAGAAAACCAGACCAGCAGAATATCATACTGCTACCAGAGAGCAGACTGGGACTCGTTCCGAGACTTCATCTGCGACGTCACCTGGAACAACGTCTTTGATCTTCCTATCGAAGACTGTGCGTCCGCGGTCCCCTCTTGGGTTAAGGCTGGCATCGATGCTTTTATCCCGGCCAGGAAATTCCAGCTAAAATCAAATTCGTCCCCATGGTTCTCACCCGCTTGCTCGGCCGGCATTGCCCACCGGGACCATTTCTTCCGGCTCTGTCGAAGCTGCTCGTCGAACCAAAACAGGCGCCTTTTCGCCTCAGCACGTAATAAGTGTAAAAAAGTACTGAACAAAGCTAAGAGGGCGCTTGTTGCCAGAATGAGGCAACGCATAGCATCTTCTAAGTTTGGCTCCAAAGATTACTGGCGACTTTGCAAAAGCGTGCTCAACAAGAGCAAGAATTCAATACCCCCACTAATCAATGAATTTGAAGTTCTCACCTCCCCAGCGGACAAGGCTGAATGATTTGCCCGTAGATTCTCTACCAATTTGACACTGGACTCGTTAGGAATACCTACACCGACTTCCCACCCAGAACTAAGGCTCAACTAAATAACGTCCACATTACACCCTCGCTGGTCGCCAAGATAATTGCACAACTTGACCCACACAAAGCGAGCGGCGAGGACGGAATCCCAGTCATAGTACTGAAGAAATGTGCCCCAGAACACTCCTCTGTCCTCTCTAAACTCTATAACCTCTGCCTATCTGCTTGTTTGAAGTCCTCCTGTGTAATTCCTATATTTAAGAATTCTGGCGAACTCTCAGACCCCGCCAATTACCGTTCTATTAGTCTCCTTCTGATCTTTGACAAAGTTTTCGAAGCCATTATCAACGCCGAGGTGATTCAGCAACTCGCGGCCCACAGGCTTCTCTCTGACAAACAGTACGGGTTTCGGTTCACCAGGTCTACTGCTGATATGCTAATGACCATTACTGAGTACATATACCGGGCACTTGACAAGAATGGCGAAGCCCGAACCGTTGCCTTGGATATTTCCAAAGCGTTCGACAGGGTCTGGCACGCTGGCCTCTTGTGCAAACTGCGGAGCTACGGGATAACTGGACATCTGTTTGACCTCATCCAGTCATTCTTCTCTAACCGCACATTGAAGGTGGTATTAAATGGGCATGCCTCCCAAAACTACCATACGGCGTCCCTCACGGTTCTATCCTAGGTCCCACGCTCTTTCTGATGTACATTAATGATCTCCCCGATGCCATTAGATCCCAAGTTGGCATGTATGCCGATGACACAACAATCTACTCTCGCATCGATCAAAAAACCAGGTGTGGGCGACAAAGCGAACCTCGCTGCCGAGCTTGAAAGGACCTCCAATCCGTAGTGGCCTGGGGTAGGAAATGGCTAGTAAATTTCAATGCTTCTAAAACGAAGCTGTTATCAACTAACCACCATACACAATCGCATCTACCTCCCATTAGCATGGGACAGTCTTGCCTCCCAGAGAGTAAAACACTACGCTTCCTTGGCCTTACACTTTCGGCGGACCTCAAATGGAATGACCATATCGAATCCATTGGCAAATCTGACGCTATGAAAGTCGGCTCTCTGTGCAGGACCCGGATGTTTTTCCCACCTGAATCTATCCTGCACATATACAAATCTACCATCCGTAGTGTATTAAATATTGCTGCCATATCTGGTCGGGTGCCTCTGCTGCTCTCCTTGGGCTTCTTGACAAAATACAAAGGAGTATCTGTAACGTGATACTGACTTGGCAGACCGGCTGCAACCACTCTCTCACCAGCGTGATGTGGCTTCCTTGTGCCTCTTCTGTAAGTACTTTCATGGCTTCTGTTCCGATGAACTTAGATCACTGGTGCCGCTTAAGCACGAATTTACACGAGATACTAGATTAGCAAATAGGTCCCACCCTTTTACAGTTAAACAGATAAGATGTAACCGTAAATTCTACTCCAACAGCTTCTTTTCTCGCGCTTCCCGCCTGTGGAACTTCCTTCCACAAGTCTGCTTTTCCAACAGCTACAATCTCCAGGTGTTTAAATGTAGGGTCAATAGACACCTCCTATCACACTAACTCCCAATTATTCTCAGAACACTCTCATCTACCCAACCCTCATTCTCGGTATCCTTACCTGCCTACCACCCACCCTCTGACATTTCCTATATTTAACCATCTTTTCTCCACTCTATGTAGCCCCCTGCGCAGTAGTGGCAGTGACATGCCTTGCTCGGGGTGAAACGCTTATTAAAAAAATCTCTGCTAAATTAAAAAGAAAACCAAATGATCAATTAAGAATGAAAACAAATTTAAAATGAAGCAAAAAAATGAGTTACTTTTAACAATATTATAAAAAAAAGTTGACCCTTCATCCTAAACACATGGTGTCTGCTAGTAAGGTAAAAAATACAATTCTTTTTAACTTTTTGGCAAAACCAAAGTGATAAGTAGGCGGGTGTAGGAGACAACTAAATAGCCAGTATGTGAGCCGTAGGCCATGAAGGGACAGAAAGAAAGATAGAATCAAACAGCCAAGGGGGAAAGAGAAAGAGAGAAACACTGAATACGACGGCCGGAAAGGAAAAATAAAGAGAGAAACAAAGAATACGATGACCGGGGAGAAAAAAGAAAGAGGAAAACGAGGAATCCAACAATCAGAGAAATTTCTGTCAAGTTAAAAAGAAAATCAAACGATCAATTAAGCATGAAAACAAATTTAAAATTAAGCAGACAATGACTTAGTTACCGACTTGCCGGTTTGCCACTTCTCCACCGACAGGATGTGGCTTCCATCCTTCTTTTCTATAAATGCTTTCATGGTTTCTGCAAACAACGAACTTAAGTCACTGGTGCCTCTGCAGCAGGTGTTTACTCGTGCAACTAGATTGGCAACTGGATCCCACCCATTCACAATTACATTAACCAAATGCAGACAATTCTACCCCTCAGCTTCTTTCTTGCACTTCCCGCCTGTGGAAATCGCTTCCATATTCTTGCTTTCCTGATGGCTACAACCTCCAGGAATTTAAATGCAATGTCAATACTCATCTATTAACCACTGGAATCTAGCTCTCTTCCCACCACCGTATAACCTTCCCTTTCTCTCCACCTATGTATCTGTCATCGCACCTGCTTTCTCAGCTTTCTATTGCTCCTTTTTAACTAGTTTGTATTCCTCACTCTTTTCTAAGTAATCTTTTTATCTGGCGGCTCGACTGCAGCCACTTCCTCACCGTCGAAATATGGCCTCCCTTTGTCTGTTCTATAAATACTTTCATGGCTTCTGCTCGGACGAACTTAAGTCACTGGTGCCTCCTCAACAGGTGCTTACTCGTACAACCAGACTGACAACTGGGTCCCATCCATTCACAGTCAGGTTAGCCAAATGCAGACGACAATTCTACTCCTTCAGCTTCTTCTCTCGTACTTTCCGCCTGTGGAACTCGCTTCCATATTCTTGCCTTCCTGACGGCTACACCCTCCAGGAATTTAAATGCAATGTCAATGTTCATCTCTTAACCACTTGACTCTAGTTCTTTCTACACCACCTTGTATATCCTTTGCAACTATCATCATACCTGTATTCCCATCCTTCTCTTGCTCCTTTCTAACTGGTTCATCTTTTTCTTCATTCTCCTCCTATCAAATCTTTTACTCCTATATAGCCCCCTAATGTTTTTACTCTTATGTAGTTCCCTGCACATCAGTGGTGTTACCGCCTCGCTCGGGGTGATAAGACTTAAAAAAAAAAGGAAAAAAAAAGAGATGACGTGTTCTTTCAAATGTCTACTACACTTCCTCCCACACACATACTCACACACACATCATTACGAATAAGCATTATCATTGGATATCCGTGTAGACAAACTAGAATTTCATTCTTCCTTTATAATGGCCGTGTTTTTCAGGACGTAGGCGATCATGGACCTCCACTACTATTTCTCGTGGTATCTCTCCTGGAACCTGCTCCGCCATCCATTTTTTCAAGCCCATCAAGTATGTCTTTCTTTCGGTCTATCTGTCCTATGAGTGTTATATTCTCCAAGGCCTTCTCCCTCATTACGTGTCCGAAAAAATTTAGCGTCTCTTATATTACGTTTGCATCCTCTTCATAACCTTCTCATTTGTTCGGTCCATGATATCCTCAGTATCCTTCTGTATAACCATATTTCTGTTGCTTCGAGTCTCCTTCATCATTGAGGAGAATATCCAGCCGCTGTCTTAATGAAGGACAGATATCCTATAACAATGCAGTATTCTTTTTCATTCCAACGAAATTTTCCTGTCTTTCAATACACTGTTTAGATTCTTTTATACATTGATAATATATATAGCATGTATTTACTGTTGTTTTTTTTTAATTTTGTTGCTTTTTTTTCCAGGTAGGCTTTGAATTCTTTTATTTCCCTAAATTCTGGATGGACGTGTCATCACTGCTTGGGTTAAAACGTCACATATTTCAGTTCTTTTAAAAGAGTCCTATGCACGTGAGAAATAAATAACCAATTAAATTAAAAAAAATAAAACACAATTAAAAAAGCCAGAAATTACATTTTAATTTTTCTCTATTGGTCAGTCTCTGACGAAGCAATAACAGAAGTAAAAAATGCTTCACTTTAACAAACTTCTTTGGATATTTTTTTAAAGATGAAAAATAAATTTTTGGCGAAGTCCCTGAGGAAGAGTGTGCGGAAAGGCAGCCTAGGTCCTAATACTATTAAAAAAATAAACATGTTAAATTAAAGACACTTTTTCTACGTGTTCTTTACTCATTCTATTCATCTTGTCGGATTTCATTCCATATATTCAATTCCCACACACACACACACACATATATATATATTTATATATATAGACATATATAGAAGAAATTATATACATGTTCTAAAATATAATTTATAATATATATATATATATATATATATATATATATATATGCTGGAGAAGAGCACAACATGCTAAAACTTTATTTTGAATTCTTCAGAAGACGGAAAATGACTTTTTCATCAGCCAGAGGAATTTATCAAACGTTGTAATGAGATGGTTCGTACATTTTAATTTAATAGAACATACATAAATAAATGATTGCTACCAATATATAGTTTCTCTTTCTCTGTATATATATATATATATATATATATATATATATATATATAAACTTGTGATTTGTGTATTTTATGTTTTTTCGATGTACATAATTTTGTAGTTTCGTATCGCCTACACAGATTAGATCTTTTTCTCTGTTTCAATTACGCATTGGTTAGATAAAAATCTAACTATAGATTATTTAAAAACGACGTTAAGATATTCAAACTAAATCGTATCACGTCTTGAACTAAGTTTTATTTTCAGCTCGACTGTGAGACAAAAACAGTATCGAAATATTATAAAAGTTTTAGCGATCGTTATGTAAAAAAAAGAAAACTTTACTGTTGTTTAATCACAGAGAAAACAAGTTCTGCTTGACTCAAATGCTTAACCAGTTTACTCACTCCTCTGTTGCTTTTCTTCTTTGTGTATTTCCATTCAACCGATTTAAATTTAGTAAATCTTATATCTATAACCCGAGATCTTTTGCTATATGTGCTTTGGCAATCGAATGTAAGATAATTTTTAAAGTTTAATCAATTTCCACAATTATATATAGATACACACTACCGCCCATAATTATTAAGTGACTCCAATTTTTTTAAAATAAAGGATGTATTTCATACTATTTTTAGTATTTATTGTCAAGGGGATAATTCAAATGAAAATAGAATGATTCTTTTGTTATTATTACTTTGCAAAATTTTTCAAGGCAAGAAAGCAAAGATGAACTTGTCCGAATCATCCAAAATTTTCTTCATTCTTTCGTTGATGAAACTTCAATGTAGGTAATTATTAAATATTTATAAATTCATTTGATGCACATGTTATTGCGCAGTATTAACAAAAGAACCATTCTATTTTCATTTACAATTATTCACTTGGCAATAAACACTAAAAATACAATGAAATACATAACTTTTTAAAACACTGAGGTGGCCTAATAATTATGGCCGGTAATGTATATATATATATATTGAATAATATAGACAAGTTCTGTCTATTTATTTTGTGTAAGATCCGTTGGTATGATCTGATTAGCTTGATAGTTTTGTCATGGAAAGACGACAAGAAATCGCAAGAATTGTTGATTTTTTTATCAGGTCTGAGCTTTCGGCTTACATAAGCCATTATCAAAGGATGAACATTTAATGTTCAGTGAACATAGAACATTTAAATTATTATTAACAGAGTGGACCTGTCTAATTTTTTCTGTATAACTCCACTCTGTTAATAATAATTTAAATGTTCTATGTTCACTGAACAGTAAATGTTCATACTTTGATAATGGCTTATGTAAGCCGAAAGCTCAGATCTGATAAAAAAAATCAACAATTATTGCGATTTCTTGTCGTCTTTCCATGACAACACTATCAAGCTAATCAGATCATACGAACGGATCTTACACAAAATAAATAGACATAATTTGCATATATTATTCAATGAAACCTGTATTAATGAAAAAATGCTGCCAAAATACACACATTATATATATATATATATATATATATATATATATATAATGTGTGTATTTTGTATATATATATATATATATATATATATATATATATATATATATATATATATATACAGAGTGCCTCCCCAAAAATATATACGCATTTTAAATAAATGTAAATTTAAGTTTTATTTAGATATTTTTTTTTCAAAATAAAACAATACTATAAACATTTCATAGTTTTGTCAACGCCTGCTTTCAAACTGACGTCTGTTTTGGTCCAGGCGCTTCTGACAACTTGAAACAATGGAATCGTTAACACTACGAAACAATTTATTTGGTATTTGTGTACATTCTCGTTCAGTTGCCACTCTCAGTCCACTGACTCTTGCCGGTTTATTAGCGTCGACCTTGTCTTTTATATATCCCCATAAAAACAAAGACTAGTGGTGTGAGGTCTGGTGAACGCAGAGTCTTTTCTACAAAACCTCTTTTTCAAGTCAAACAGATAGGCAAGATCTCATCAAGGAACGATTTAGCATCGTGATGGTAGTATGTGGGTATTCCATCTTTTTGATATTAAAACTCATCATCTGCAAAATCCTAATGCTTGGGCATGATAGACTACTGCAGCTTTTGCATACATTTTTGGAAAAAAACAGGTATATATATATATATATATATATATATATATATATATATTAACCAGTTATTGATCAGAGCCAAATTAAACTAGTAAGCGGTTGTATTAAAAAGTGCTCAATACATACTTAATTTAGAGTTTTTAAATATTCTGGTTTCGAAGTTAGTCAGTTACGCTACCTTTGTTTCAACCTTTCGTTATAGTCAGGCGTTGTATATTACCTGATAATCTAACGCTTTTACGAACGCAGAACAAGAACTTCCAGAACGCATAAGAGAAATTTTAAAATAAGTGAAGGCCCGGTCAAAAATTGTAAACATTTTCACCCGGATCTGTAAGATCCTAGAATTATTATCTGAAGCATTTCACGTCACGACAAGACTTAAAACCTTTCATTCAGCAATATTTCGCATTCTACAAATGACAAACCTGTTTTCTTGGCACAATCTGCAGACATCACGATCATTGCGTGGTCTGTTTTTGTTTTTGTTTTTTTTTGGTCTCAGCTATTTTTCCTTTTAATTTCTACACATGGTTGGTTAGTTTAATACAATTGTTAAACGCTTTTTGTTTGAACGTCGATTTGTGATTGTACTAACGTTTTTTAAAATGTTCCTTTCGTACATCCTATGTATAATTTTCTCTGTATCTTGTACTTCTACTTGTTAGATAATCAGTTAATATAAAACGCCTAAATATCCCTAAAGGTTGAAACCAATGTAGCATAATTGGCTGGACATCCAAAATAAAATATATATATATATATATATATATATATATATATATATAAGGGTAGGTTGGTGGTGGAACTGTAAAAAATCGCATTTTTAATATGATCCAGAAGATTAAGAAGCAGCCTCATGAAATCCAACAGATCACATTAAATAAATATTTATTTATATATCAATGACTAAGTTTTTAGTTAAATAATCAATATTTATTAGCAATTTACTTGGCTTTTCACTCTGTATTTGAATTTCAGTGAGAATTTCTAGGAAAATCACCTCTGGCCTAATACTTTTGCACACTACCGGTAGTGTGCAAAAGTGTTAGGACAGGGGTGATTTTAATCTTTATTTTGAGGCCTCATAAAAGATAAAATACTTATTGTCCTAATTCCTTTGCACAGTACTGTATATATATATATATATGATGTAATAATGAAGAAGATATTCATGGTCGAATATAGATAGCCCCAAATCTTTAAAATGGTAACTTGAGTGGGACGTACTTACGATGGAGAACGCGTTCATTTTAAAGTTAGAGACACAATTGCGGTCATTTATATTCAATCATTAAAAGTACTTCTGTATAAAAAGAAGGAACCTATATTGGGCCGCCAACTCATTAGCTTCGAGAAGTTTTTCTCCTTTACATCTTGTTCCTTTTTTAAAAATAATTATTTATTCACTTCGATTTAGTTCTGATGAGCGAGGTGCACAACCGGTTATCCAGCCCGTTTTTGTCATCAAGGGTGGTAATAGAAATAATTTTTGTCTGTTCATAGCGGAATAAAGTTTTGTACCACAAATCATATTTTCATATATATATATATATATATATATATATATATATATATATATATATATATATATTTTAATTCAGATACTTTAAGTCCAAGCGAAAAAAGCAGGAAGGAAAATTCCAAAAACCCGATCCTAATTAATATTAAAAATTTTATTTTAATATTAAAAAATGATACAGGAAGAGAGCTCCATGTAATAAAATATTACAGAACAAATATAAATTAAAAAAGGATTAATTCAATGATGTTGAATGACCATTTCGATGGGAAAATCCCCACGGGGGATAACACATCACCTCAGCAACCGAAAAATTTCTGAAAGAATTTTTCGGTTGCTGAGTTATCTGTGTTATCTTCTCTCTTTGTTCTGTATTCACTCGAATATATATATATATTCGGATAGCAAAATTTTTCGGTTGCTGAGTTATATGTGTTATCTTCTCTCTTTGTTCTGTATTCACTCGAATATATATATATATATTCGGATAGCAAACATTCTTTTAAAAGTCTATCATTAAATATGCAACAAGGAAAATTTGTATTCATTTTTACTTAGTTTTTTCTTACATTATATATATAGATATATATATATTATAAATTACATTTTAGGACATGTACATAACCTTTCTCCATATGTCCACGACAAAGTTACGTTTGTTTCGACATGGAAACTTCTATATCTCAACAGGTGGTGTGTAAAGTAATGGAAAGGCTCTTTCCTTATATTTGTTTAGTTTTGTTAACACCTCTAACAAACTAAACAAATATAAGGAAATAGTCTTTCTATTACTTTTCACACCGTCTGATGAGACATTGAAGTTTCAATGTCGAAACAATCTTACCTTTGTCGTGGATATATATAGAAAAATGATGTAGATTTTCTAAAATATAATTTATAATAAATATTCACAGCTGTATATCATATATATCGATCACTGTTTTAAATTAATATTTTGAACGTTGTAAGAATTCTCTCTTTGTTCTGTATTCACTCGAATATATATATATATTCGGATAGCAAACATTCTTTTAAAAGTCTATCATTAAATATGCAACAAGGAAAATTTGTATTCATTTTTACTTAGTTTTTTCTTACATTATTTGGTTTGGCGGGGGATTACACTGATCAGAGCGTCCATTGTTACAAACACTTTAGTTCACTTTATTAGGTATAAAATTTTGACGTCTAATTAAGCGTCCCGATAGGCGCCTAGAACACCACACCAACAAGCATATATATCAGGCGACCTGATAAGGTGATTAATATAGCACTGAAACACGACAGCTCTTCTGTAGCGAAACATGTTTTACTATGATTAATAAAAATATAACTGCAAACATTGTTCTACTACGTATCGAGCACTCTTACATGCAAATGTATCGAATTGTGGAACGTCTTTTCAGTAGTTCTTTCTAAGATATATATATATATATATATATATATATATATATATATAGTCATCCGTAGACAGATCTGTTTCGCTGTATCACAGCTAATCTGTACGGTTAGACACCGATTGCCTTTTAACCCAGGATTGAAACACAACCGAATTGGCGTCAGTCGGCGATTCTACCTCTGAGCTACGAGCGTTCCGTAGAAGAAGGCAGACATTTTAGCGCGTATATCATTATACACGCCTAATAGCCAGAGTGCTCTAATTGATTATTGAATGAGCGATGCGTATACGCCGGAGTAGCTACTGTTTTCAAAGTCTCCCATTCTTCCAGAGTGTTCTGTCAGGGTGTGAGAGCGTAAATACTTATATATATATATATATATATATATATATATATATATGGGAGATTTATATCACGAGAAAAAAGTTTCTACCGCTAAACTTTCGGCGCATGGTGGACGAAGGCAAATTTTAGCGTGTTATATACACAATGTAAACACACGCCAGTAGCGAAGAGTCTTCAATTCATTTCTGATGAACGATATATATATATATACTTTTTTTAATCATTTCACCCCGTGTAAGGCATTCCACTGCCACTATTGCGCAGTGGGTAAGATAGGAAAAAAGTGATGACAAAAAGTGGTGAGATATAGGAAATATCAGAAGGAAGGTGATAGACGGGTAAGGATACCGAGGATGGGGGTTGGGTAGATGGGAAGAGTGTTTGAGAGAATGGATGCGAGTTTGTGCGTTAAGAGGTGTCTATTGACCTTACATATAAACTCCTGGAGATTGTAGCTGTCGGGGAAGCAAGTCCTTGAAAGGGAACTCCACAGGCGGGAAGTGCGAGAAAAGAAACTAGTAGAGTAAAAATTGGGGTTACATTTTATCGGTTTCACTGTAAAAGGGTGAGACGTAGTTGCTAATCTAGTATCTCATGCAAATTCGTACCTAGAGGGCACCACGGATCTAAGTTCATCAAAGCAGAAGCCGTGAAAATATTTATACAAGAGGCACAGGGAAGCTGCATCACACCGGTGAGAGAGTGACTGCAGCCGGTCTGCCAAGTCGGTATCGATCACATTACAGATTCTCCGTTGGGTTTTGTCAAGAACCCCGAAGAGAATAACAGGGGCACCCGACCAGATGTGGCAGCAGTATTCAGTACACGGACGGATGATAGATTTATATATGTGCATGATAGATTCAGACGGGAAAAACTTCCGGGCTCTGGCCAGGGAACTGACTTTCATAGCAGCATATTTAGCAATAGATTCGATATAGTCATTCCACTTGAGGTCCACTGAGAGTGTGAGGTCATAGAGACGTAGTGTTTTATTCTCTAGGAGGCAAGCCTGTTCCATGTTAATGGTAGGTAGGTGCGATGGTCTATGATGGTTAATTTATAGCAGCTTCGTTTTTGGAAGCATTAAAATTTACAAGCCATTACTTACCCCAGTCCACTACGGATTGGAGGTCCTTTTCAAGCTCGGCAGCGAGGTTCGCTTTGTCGCCCACACCAGATTTTCGATCGAGGTGAGAGTAAACTGTGGTTTTATGCGCGTACATGCCTACTTGGGATCTTATGGCATCGGGGAGATCATTAATTTAGATCAGAAAGAGCGTAGGACCTAAGATAGAGCCTTGAGGGACACCCGCGTTCGTATGGTAGTTTTGGGAAGCATGTCCGTTTAATACAACCTTTAATGTGCAGTTAGAGTGGAATGACTGGATTAGGTCAAACAAATGTCCAGTTATACCATAGCTCCGCAGTTTACGTAGAAGACCAGCATGCCAGACTCTGTCGAACGTTTTCGAGATATCCAAGGCAACGTTTCGAGCTTTGCCGTTCTTGTCGAGAGCCTGGTATATACACTCGGTGATGGTCGTTAGCATATCAGTAAATACCCGGTGAAGCGGAAACCATACTGTTTATCAGAGAGGAGCCTGTGGGCTGTGAGATGCTGAACCACCTTGGGTTTGATAATGGCTTCGAACACTTTGCCAAAGTTCGGAAGAAGGCTGATAGGTAATTAGAGGGGTCCGAAGGTTCTCCAGTATTCTTAAATATAGGAACTACAGAGGAAAACTTCCAACAGGCAAAAAAGCAAGAAGCAGATAGGCAGAAGTTGTAGATCTTAGAGAGGACAGAGTAGAGTTCAGGGGCACATTTCTTCAAAACTATGATTGTGATTCCGTCCTCTCCGCTCGCTTTGTGAGGGTCAGTTTTTGAGATGATGTTAGAGATCAGCGAGGGTGTAATGTGAACATAATTCAGTTCAGCCTCAGTTCTAGGTGGGAAGTCAGATGTAGAAACTCCAGACGAATTCAGTCTCGAATTTGTCGAGAATCTGCGAGCAAAGCATTCAGCCTTGTCCGCTGATGACGTGAGGACCTCAAATTCATTGATTAGGGGAAATATTGAGGTTTGACTCTTGTTAAACACGCTTTTACAGTGTCGCCAGTAGTCTTTGGCGCTGAAATTACAGGATGCTATGCGTTGCTTCATTCTGGCAGCAAACAGCATCTTAGCTTCGTTTAGTATCTATTTACACTTATTACGAGCTGAGGCGAAAGGGCGCCTGTTTGGTCCGAGGCATAGCTTCGATAGAGCCGGAAGAAATGTTTCCGGTGGACAATGGCGGGCGAGAACCAGGGAGACGAATGGGATTTAAGCTTTTTCGAATGTCATATAATTATTCTTATAATTTTATCAAAATAAGTTTATTGAGCTTTATATCTTGGAATTATAGAATTTGCTTTTACATGCTTTATTTTTTCTTAATAAAATCTTCTATGAGTTAAAAAATAAAAAAGTTATTTTACATTTAGCCTTTTAATATATCATTATGATCTTAATGATGGCTACCGTATATATATATATATATATATATATATATATATATATATATATATGAATAGAATAAATAAAGAACAAGTAGGACAAAATGTCTTTAAATTAACATGCTTCACTTATAACAAGCTTTTTCAGGGATTTAATGAGGACGAATGATTTAAAAATCCGAGAGACAGTATTTTTAAATGAGGTATATTTTAAACGTCAGATAGGTGTCATAAATCAAGCGATGAATATTAAAATGTTATTTTTTATTTTAATATTCAAAATTCAAGGTTGTGAGTTCTGATATAAAGGAGTTAGTGAAGGAGTATAAAGAACAAATAAGCGAGGCACTTCTGGATCTTCACAAGGAGGAAAGCAGGGGTGATAGAATAGATTTTTTTTCTCTTAGAGTGAAATTAAAGAAATGTTGCAACATGCAGAATTTTGTAGAAAAGCATCATCTAAAGAAAGTAGTGGCTAGGCGCTGCTTAATTTATTTAATGACAAAAGCATTGTCTCATTTTAGGAGGAATCATAAAATGAAAAAGGAAACAATCAACATTAAATAAATTCTTTGTGAAGCTTCCTAAATGACCATCAAGTTAATCTTAACCTGACTCCAGGGAAGTAAAATTCTTAAGAAGAGAAAGCCATCTTGAATAAGAGTTGGATTGTTCTGCTCCATTGGTAATCATTCCATCCTCCCTATCCTGACCCTCAAGCTAGCAAAGGGTCAAATTTTCAATTCCTTTACATTGTTTATGTATAATCTTAAAAAAAACAAAAAAACTTAATTTTGCATTAATACGATTTTAATTGATTTTTATATCAATATTTTTCAGACTTGGGACGAATTAATTTAATTTATATTATTTTAAATAGCGACAAAAATTTTCGTCATATGAATCCAATTCTGGAATAAACTAAATTCGTAGGTTGAGGTTCCACTATATCTATATATATATATATATATATATATATATATATAGTGGAACCACAACGTACGAATTATTCCCTGAACGATGCGTGTTAAATTAAATTCGTAGGTTGAGGTTCCCATATATATATATATATATATATATATATATATATATATATATATAGGGGAACCTCAACCTACGAATTTAATATAATATATTATATATATATATATATATATATATATACAGTGGAACCTCAACCTACGAATTTAATTTAATACGCATAGTTCATTCAACACCATATATATATATATATATATATATATATATATATATATGTTGTGACGGATGCATTGTTGTACAAATAACGCTGTTGAATCGTGGAATGAAGAGATACACAGAGAAATGTAGATAAACTACTTTATTACTAGCGTGGTACAACCAAGAGGTATGTATATACAATATTTACAGTCTCTTGCAATACTAGGTGCTACTTCACAATTTCGGTGATAATGACAACACCCCCGTGCTAAACGCACATTTATTTTATCCATCCGTGTGACCGGATGTATCATGGTACGAGCCACGACACAACAAATGAAAATAAAACTGACAGATCACTTTAACATATATTTACCAAAAGTACACGAAAACATCTTGAAATCATAAGAGTAAATTTATTCAATAAAATTGCATTTAGCTTCAACAACAGCCTACAGACGATTTCGGAATATACTGCATTTTTATTGGATGATCTCCTTGTTGAATTTGGTGAAGGCAGCTATAATCCTCGCCTTCAGTTTAGCTTTGTTAATCATTAGTGTTGCAAGGAATTCTGATAGTCTCTTGTTCAGCTAAAGCCATAAATAACGGCTGTTTATGAAATTTTCCCATCTCTAAAAAGCTCAATCACTAGGTATATATATATATATATATATATAATAAATAAATAAATAATAATATATAAATATAATGAAGGAATTCAAAAACAGACTAACACACATATAAAAAAGTTTCAAAGAAAACTGTTGTATTCCCTTCATTTTAATATCTCGTGACTTTGCACTGCACATGAAAAATTTCTAAAAACTAAAATATACTGTTGACCTTTTGAAATGATTTGTGAGCGTCTTTGTGGTTGCCAACACTGTTTGTTTATAGATACGTAATTTAGAATAAAGCTCATTTCGTCTTTTTGCCTTGATAAAGTCCATCACAGGACGAAACGCGTAGGCGATTTAAATACAGTTTTCCTCTTGACTTTATTTTATTTAACCATCCTGTCCTTAATCTTAGATCATAACTGAATATATATATATACATATATTTATATATATTCTTCATTTGTAAACGAGTTATTACGCGACCTGGGTTTCTACCATGAGTGGTGTCTTCAGACGATTTGCAATAACTGATTTTACCGTGCCCCAATCATAATAAGCAAGGTGGTTGCAGTCCGTAGAGTCAAGTGGCCCGATGTAAAAGTTGTCTGAAAGCCATGACTTGGTTATCGTGATTATGTGGCACGGTGCAGAGTCTGAAAGCCCGACATAGGCTGCATCACCAGCCACCCGATTGAATCAGGGCAACACTTGCCCCCTCAAAGCACTTGATGAAAACGTTCGTATTGAGTCTGTGGAAAATGATCTTTCTAAACACCATGATGTGGACTGGATATATCATCAAACGTTTTTCATATTCTCTACACTGTCCTCAGATTGACACCCAAAAGCTATTAAATGTTCATATTGATCTTCTGGTGAAAATACCAACCAGTAGAGAATGCCTTTACCAAATTCATGGCGGAGTGAATTTCGTCTTATTTCTCCATTACTCGCAGACGCTGCCCAACTGAACCTACTATACAATGAAATCGACAAAATAAAAAATAACGCATATACCCGAAATTAAGAATAATAAAATGAAAACAATCTACCCCTCGTAGCCTCTGTGTGTATATATGTATATATATACATATATATATATATATATATATATATATGTAAACTTATTTATAAATGGAACTTTGTCTGTGTATGTGTGTGTGTGCGTGTGTCAGTGTCTGTGTCTGTGTGTGCTCGTTACCTATAGACTCCTTGGCTGAACCGATTTTCTACACAGTTGTACTATAAGCGTCTGCGAGTGTTCTTAGCTAGGTTTTGTGTCGAGGTACCTCCGATAAATATCGAAAATCGATAATCGAAAAAATCGGATTATAGAAGGAGTGGTCCGATTTTAATCAAATTTGATACACTCATAGACAAAGACATAAGTAACGATATTCAGAAGTTTCAAGGTTGCAGTTCTTACAATAGTGCAGAAAATCGATAATATATATATATATATATAAGGCAAGATGTTTGTGTGTGTGTCTGTTTATCTGCCTGTATGTCTGTATTTTTTCAGCCCTTTTATTTTATATATATCTATATATTTAGTATATAGAGGCAGCAAGTAATTTTCTAAAAATATGCTATTAAATATAAGAGACAATGAATGTCTATTATGTTTAATCATAAGCCGTTCTAAACTTCGTATTTTTGCTTTAATTTCAGTTGAAAATAAAGACAAAAATTCTCCAACATTTGGATAATTATTTATTGGTTTTCTTCTAAGCTTTCGGCTCACATGAGCCATCTTCAGAGAGATTGTTTAAACTGAAATATTATAAAATCCACCTCACCGACGATTTTATTTTGTGTTGACATAAAACTCCGCTTGGCAACGGCAATAGTTACCAAAAATAATAAACGCAGTTCTTAAGTTTGCGATGCGGTTTTATGACGTCACACCACGGGATAGCGCGAAATGACAAAAAAAACTTTCCTTTTTTTTTTTTTTTTTTTTTTTTTTTAATCATTTCACCCCGAGCAAGGCAGAAACGCCACTGATGTGCAGGGGGTTACATAAATGTAGAAAGATTAATTAGAAAAGAGTGAGGAGTACAAGCTAGTTAGAAAGGAACAATAGAAAACTGAGAAAGCAGGTGCAATGACAGGTACATGGGCGGAGAGAAAGGGAAGGTTATACAGGGGAGGGGAGAGAGCTAGAGGCCAGTGGTTAGTAGGTGAGTATTAACTTTGCTTTTAAATTTCTGGAGGTCGTAGCCGTCAGGAAAGCAAGAATACGGGAGTGAGTTCCACAGGCGGGAAGTGCGAGAGAGGAAGCTGCTGGAGTAGAATTGTCGTCTGCGTTTGGCTAACCTGACTGTGAATGGGTGGGACCCAGTTGCCAGTCTGGTTGAACGGGTAAACACCTGTTGAGGAGGCATCAGTGACTTAAGCTCATCCGAGCAGAAGCCATGAAGGTATTTATAGAAGAGACAGAGGGAGGCCACATTTCGACGATGGGAAAGTGGCTGCAGACGAGTCGCCAGATCAGAACCTATCACATTACAGACTCTCCTTTGGAGCTTGTCGAGAACACTGAGGAGAACGGCAGGGGCACCTGACCATAAATGGCAGCAGTACTCCATGCACGGACGGATGGTTGACTTGTATATATGCAGGATGGATTCAGGTGGAAAAAACATCCTGGATCGACATAGTGACCCAATCTTCTTAGCAGTAGATTTTGCTATGGATTCAATATAGTGCTTCCATTTGAGGTCTGAGGACAGGGACTGTTTTAAAGTTGATTTTATTGAGTGTTGGTTGTTTTGATTTGATGTACATGGCCTCTAATATCTGCAGGTTTCTCTTACTGTATGTATGAGTAAGGATCACCGTATTGTTGACCAAAATCTGTCTGATATTACCTACATGTTTATGTTTTTCAGAGAAATGTTGTTTAATAGTACTCTGATCAGAAAGATGACATGTAAGTCGACGGGAGAGCGTGGTTGTAGTAAAACCAATATATGTACTAGATTTTTGATTAGTATCAGAAATGCAATCCCTGAATGGGCATGTAAATTGGTACACTACATTGGTTTTTTGTAAAGAATTTAGTTTAGTGCTTGTTGAGTTATTATAGACTGTGAGGTCAATTGTTTTAAACTTTTTATAATATATAATGAGTTTAATTTGATGGTGGATTTTATAATATTTCAGTTTAAACAACCTCTCTGAAGATGGCTCATGTGAGCCGAAAGCTTAGAAGAAACCCAATAAATAATTATCCAAATGTTGGAGAATTTTTGTCTTTATTTTCAACTGAAATTAAAGCAAAAATACGACGTTTATAACGGCTCATGATTAAACATAATAGACATTCATTGTCTCTTATATTTAATAGCATATGTTTAGAAAATATATATATATATATACATATCTGTGCGTGTGTGTAAAAAATAGACGTTGCTATAGTCATCCCCAGATAGTCCTGTTTTGCTGTATCACAGCTTGTTTGGTTAGACATCCTATCGCTTCGAGTTTGGATTGAAACCAGACGAAATTGACATCAGTCAGCCATTCTACCTCTGAGGTACGAACGTTCGGTGGAGAAATACAGAATTTAGCCTATAATATCAACAATGTAAACACACGCCAGTAGCCGAGAGTGTTTAAATTCATTACTAAATGATGTGTACATTGCGGTGAGTAGCTACCAATTTTAAAGTCTATCCTTTTTCCAGAGTGCTCAATCGGGCGTAGAATTAGAACAAACAAACGGGTTAACAGTCCACTGTTACAATTTTTTACTTTTTTAAAGAGTGCTCGATACTTAGTAGAGCAACAATCATAGTAATATTGTTATTATAATGTTTATAATAAAAAAATGGAGCTGTCGTGTTTCGGTAATACTTTTGTTAGTACCTCATCAGGCAGAGATAAAAAATTATCTTCCACAATTAGTATATATAGTATTTCAGTGAAATAAAATTACTTATTTCACTATCTGATGAGGTACTAACAAAAGTAATACGGAAACACGACAGCTCTTGTGTTGCAGTAAACTATGTTTTTTATTACAAATATTTGCTATACATACATACATACATACATACATAGTCTTTGGCGCCGAAATTACAAGATGCTATGCGTTGCTTCATTCTGGCAGCAAACAGCATCTTAGCTTCGTTTAGTATCTATTTACACTTATTACGAGCTGAGGCGAAAGGGAGCCTGTTTTGGTCCGACGCATAGCTTCCATAGAGCCGGAAGAAATGTTTCCGGTGGGCAATGGCGGGCGAGAACCAGGGAGACGAATGGGATTTAAGCTTTTTCGAATGTCATATAATTATTCTTATAATTTTATCAAAATAAGTTTATTGAGCTTTATATTTTGGAATTATAGAATTTGCCTTTATATCCTTATTTTTCCTTGATAAAATGTTCTATGAAGCTTTAAAATAAAATACTATTTCATATTTAGACTTATTAAAAAAATCATTATGATCTTCAAGCTGGCTACCGTATATATACATATACATATATATATATATATATTTAGTGTATCAAGGCAGCAAATAATTTTCTAGACATATGCTGTTAAATATAAGAGACAATGAATGTCTATTATGTTTAACCGTGAGCCGTCCTAAACGTCGTATTTTGGCTTTAATTTCAGTTGAAAATGACGACAAAAATTCTCCATTATTTGGATAATCTTTTAATTTATTAATTTGGTTCTAAGCTTTCGGCTCACATGAGCCATCTTCATATATATATATATATGCCTATATAACAATATATATATATATATATATATATATATAAATGTGTGTATGTGTGTGTGTGTGTGTGTGTGTGGGTGTGTGTCTGTGTGTAATCATGCTAATGTGCGATGTGTGTGTGTGTCCATATGAAATATTTAGGACAGCTTCTTTTAGGACAGTTTGACCGAGTTCGTGATCCAAGGCCGAACGGGCGATCTGTTAAATGCTTTAGGAAAGAGGAATTTGATCGGAAGTGAAAAGCGCTTTTCAAAGAAAGGAAACGAGATATTAATGGCATAGAGAAAGAGGAAAGGATCCAAATGCTACAGTGGCAGTTTCGTCGGTAGCAACAGGCGAACGCTTGACAGCAAAGTAGGAGAAAAGACATCCATTAAAGGATTAAACCGAGCCAAAGTTATGGCAACCTCGGCGCCATGCAAAAGACATCATTTATGAAAGCAGAAGTCGACACGATTAGGCTCTATTCAGTCTGTGTAGCACATATTCTATTAAGGTCCACATCTTCCACGGGTGGAAATAAAGGATGCCAAAACAAAGAAATGGATGTTTTTTCTGTATTTGCCAATATTTGTATTTTTTGATTAGTGCTTAGTACACATAATTCTGGCCCCTCAAAAGTCTCTCTCTCTCTCTCTCTCTCTCTCTCTCTCTATATATATATATATATATATATATATATATGGCTAGATAGATAGATATAGATATATATTCTAATTATTTCTATAAATACTAAATCCATGCAACCACTTGCAATATATATATATATATATATAGTATAACCCGGATATAAGAGAAACCCGGATATAAATCTCTCTCTCTCTCTCTATATATATATATATATAGTCCTATTTATATACAATATAAACACACGCCTGTATTGTGGAACAGCTAAAATCGCTGTTCCACAATACTACCCGGGTTTCCACTGTTTGGTATCGGCAGGTAGTACGTAGGAAAACAGCAAAATACAGCTCATTATATATGAGATTATTGAAAGTTGAATATATATATATTGTATCCTTAGGAGTGTCGACGAAATGATTGCAACAGGATCACACTTATAAACGCTGTAGTCGGAATGATGAAGTAGAATCAATTAGCAAAGTCATAAATAATTTGGCTACCGTATATATATATATATTCATATATATATTTAGTATATCGAGGCAACAAATAATTTTCTAAACATATACTGTTAAATATAAAAAAATAATGTATGTCTATTATGAGCCGTCCTAAACGTCGTATTTTGGCTTTAATTAGCTTAGAACCAACTTAATAAAATTTATCCAAATGTTGGAGGATTTTTGTCTTTATTTTCACCTGAAATTAAAGCCAAAATACGACGTTTAGAACTGCTCATCATTAAACATAATAGGCATTCATTGTTTCTTATATTTAATAGTATATGTTTAGAAAAAATATATATAATGTGAATTATATATATATATAATGTGAATAAATCATCCCCGCGCCTGTTTTGCTTTATCACATCTTATCATTTCGGCTCGATTAAAGGCCCGCTTCAAGCTGGGAACTAAACTTGGCTGATTTATCAATAGCCGGAGATTCCCCTACAAAAACCAGCGGAATATTTCAACGCGCAATATATTTACACCAATGTAAATTCGCTAGCAGTTGAAAGTGCAAAGTCTCGAAAGATAGAATCGCATGAAGCTATAAATAATGGCAGTTTATGAAATTTTCCCCTCTTACTATATATATATTACGGAAATTAACAAATTTTAACGAAACTTGGTTATAAACAACCGACTATTTGAAATGAATTGTTTGAACATTATTTTTTATCGATACTCGTATTTAAGTAGATATTCGTGTGTCATTCGCAGGTTCGAATCCTGCCGAATGACACACATTTTCGTAATAAAAAATTATCGTAAATAATCAGGCCAGTAGATATAAATATATAATACTGTTTAATTAAAAAAACAGAATATCGACTTAAATATGAGTATCGATAAAAAATAATGTTCAAACAATTCATTTCAAATTTTCGGTTGTTTATAACCAAGTTTCGTTAAAATACGTTAATTTCTGTAACATGTTGACATTACGATACATTTCAGAGCAGATATGGTTGCGAAGAATCGAAAATTGTGCTATATAGGCTTGATTAAAACCTCGTTTCGGGTGGAGGGCATTCGTGGTCGAGCGGTCTGGGACGTTGTTAGATCAAATGGTGGCTTCCCCGATGTAGATAGCGGTCGCAGGTTTGATTCCTACCGAATGACATCTTTTCGTAATAAAAATTTATCGTAAATAATCAGGCCAGTCGATATAAAAATGTTTAATTAAAAAAACAGAATATCTACTTAAATACGAGTATCGATAAAAAATAATGTTCGAACAATTCATTTCTTATATATATATATATATATATATATATATATATATATATATATATATATTCTTCATTTGTAAACAAATTATTACGCGACCTAGGAGTGGTGTTCTCAGGCTATTTGCGACAATTGAGTTTACCGTTTTCTTAAGAATGATCACGTAACGGTGATTTTTTTTGAACGCTCACGTAACGGGGAATTTTTGAACGCGCAATTTTTAAAATTACAAGAAATCATAACGTTTTCATCCATGGTTGAATGGACCTAATAGGTATTTATTAGTATGGTTAAACTTAGTCATAGTTCCTGTTCTTTCATTCAGTAATTCATTTTTGTTTGAGAATAACATAATCGCTAACTTTTCTTCCTGGCACAGTCTACATATTTTGCCACCGTTGTAAGGCTTGGCTGTTTTCACTATACTCCACGTTATGTCCGGGTCTTTTCCATATTTTAATTTCAATTAAAACGGTAAACAGTAAAATCAGTTGTTTCAAATCACCTGAAGATAACACTCATGGTAAAAACCTAGATAGCGTAAAAACTCGTTTACAAATGAAGAATATTCAAAAGTTCTACAGTATAACTGTACTGAACAGTTTTTATGCAAATGTATACTAGTTTAATTTTATTATGACCAAAAATTAAATAATTAAACAATATATATATATATACAATTTAGTAAAAACAAATGTTTTAAAATAGTCAGCACTCAGCGCATATAAATTATTTTTAAAAATGTGCCCAACAAAAAGCAGATAAAAATTATGAAAATATTTTTATTATATTATTTACGCCCTCCACAAGTAGAAATATAGATTTGGAAAATAAAGAAATACATGCTTTTCCAGTATTTGCCAAAAAATTTATTTTTCGATTACGACTTGCTAAACCTAACCCTGAGCCTCAACATGACAATGGAGTAGGGAGTTCGATCTTCACTTAACTGAGACTAACACCAAATTGTATATATATATATATATATATATATATATATATATATATATATATATATAGTAGTTTTTTAAGTGTGGACGGAGTGACTGCAAAATGATTCACCTTCTAAACTCTGTCGTCCAATTTTCTGTTTGTAACACACCAATCTGCTATGTCATAAATCTTTCACACACACACACGCATATACACACACATACACACGCACAAATACGCATATATATATATATATATATATATATATATATATATATATACAATTATGTTTAAAAAATTAATTGAAAAATGGATTCAACTTTTATACGTACATATAACATAAAATCCATTTTATTTCGATCATATATATATATATATATATATATATATATTATAGATTATAGTAGTCGGCGATTCTACCCCTAGGCAACGAGCGTCCGGTAGAAGAAGGCAGGCTTTTACGCGTATAAACACGCTCAACAGCTAGAATGCTCCAATTCATTATCGAATATATATATATATATATATATATATATATATATATATATATATATGACTACTTACGCTCTCACACCCTGATTGAACACTCTGGAAAATGGTAGACTTTGAGAAACAGAAGATACTCTGTTATCTACGCATCGTTCATTCAGCAATGAATTAGAAAACTCTCAGCTACTGGGCGTGTATAATGATAATATACACGCTAAAACGTCTGCCTCCTTTTATTTGCTTTATACTTAGTCATAACTATGTTTTTTTTTAATCATTTCACCCCGAGCAAGGTGGAAACGCCACTGATGTGCAGGGGGCTACATAAATGTAAAAAGATTAATTAGAGAAGAGTGAGGAGTACAAACTATTTAGAAAGGAACAATAGAAAGCTGAGAAAGCAGGTGCGATGACAGATACATAGGTGGAGAGAAAGGCATGGTTATATGGGGGTGGGGAGAGAGAGAGAGAGTCCAGTGGTTAGTAGATGAGTATTGACTTTGCATTTAAATTTCTGGAGGTTGTAGCCGTCAGGAAAGCAAGAATACGGGAGCGAGTTCCACAGGCGGGAAGTGCGAGAGAAGAAGCTGCAGGAGTAGAATTGTCGTCTGCCTTTGGCTAACCTGACTGTGAATGGCTGGGATCCAGTTGCTAGTCTGGTTGCTCGAGTAAACACCTCCCGTCTTCTGCACTGCGAGTTTTAAAATCTTCAAATCACTTTCCTAATAATGTCTCATGGACATTTCAACTTTTTCTGTCTATAAGGATTTTTTTTTAAAAATCATCTCATCCCAAGCAAGGCATTCCACTGCCACTATTGCGCATGGGGCTGCATAGGGGAAGGTAAAGAGAAGGAGTGGTTAGACATAGGGAATGTCAGGAGGAAGGTGACAGATGAGTAAGGATAGCGAGGATGAGGGTTAGGCAGATGGGAAGAGTGCTTGATAGAATGGGAGCAGGTTAGTGTGTTAGGAGGTGTCTATTGACCTTACATTTAAACTCCTGGAGATTGTAGCCGTCGGGGAAGCAATCGTTTGGAAGAGAATTCCACAGTCGGGAAGTGCGAGGAAAGAAACTGTTGGAGTAGAAGTTACGGCTGCATTTTATCGGTTTCACTGTAAAAGGGTGGGATCTATTTGCTAATTTATTATCTCGTGCAAATTCGTATTTAGGGGGCACCAGTGATCTAAGTTCATCGGAGCAGAAGCCGTGAAAGTATTTATAGATACGTTTCTTGTTCTTATTTTCTCTTTAGATTTCCAAGTTGATCAACTGTTACATTTCATCTCTATTTTTTTTTAATCTAAAAAAGGAATGTAATGACTATCTGCTCGTATCAGAATATGCTTGTCTGTTAATTCGCTAGATAATCCGTATTGCACACGCTTTCTCGGGCACATTTCTGTTTGTTCAATACCCAGAGAACCCATTTGTGGTTTATACTTCAACTATGCTAAGCGAAACTTAGCTTTTCTTGGAGAGAGCGCATTAATTGGCTGATAAAAGTACGCTCTAACACTCGGTCACGATGACTTGCTACTTCGTGCTAGCTAAACCACTGACGGTACCCAAACAGTTCCGTCTGCCCAACTTGACACAAGTAGTTTGTCTCAACCAGTGGTATAGTTTTCAAGCACTTTGTTTCACACTTGGATTGTTTTTACAGCCAGATAATATCAAAAAGCGATCATCTTGACCTAAACGACCATGGTGAGATTTGAACCAGAGACTCATGTTCGCAAACTAAACGTTGCAACCACTTTGAATACCTGTCCAAATTTTTTACTTGACAAGATATTTTGCCAGCATTAACTTTTATTATATTAAGGAACGTTGAGCCTGGTCAGTACTTAGATGGGTGACTGCTTGAGAATACCAGGTGCTGTAAGCATATAGTGACGGATGTGCGTGCTTACGGCCATATCACGTTGAATACACTGGTTCTCGCTCGATCACCAAAGTTAAGCAACGTTGAGCCTGGTCAGTACTTAGATGGGTGGCTGCTTGAGAATACCAGGTGCTGTAAGCGTATAGTGACAGATGTGCGTGCTTACGGCCATATCACGTTGAATACACCAGTTTTCGCTCGATCACCGAAGTTAAGCAACGTTAAGCCTCGTCAGTACTTAGATGGGTGACCGCTTCGGAATACCAGGTGCTGTAAGCGTTTAGTGACGGATGTGCGTGCTTACGGCCATATCACGTTGAATACACCAGTTCTCGCTCGATCACCGAAGTTAAGCAACGTTGAGCCTGGTCAGTACTTAGATGGGTGACCGTTTCAGAATACCAGGTGCTGTAAGCGTTTAGTTACGGATGTGCGTTGTGCTGCAGTGGATATCGGCTCGGAAAGAGAAATCGGTGAGCCGAGTTCGAATTCCATTTAAATACCCTGCTATTCATTTAAGCACTGGTACCCTTGGGAAACGTATTAATCCGTCTCTTCTCTCCAGTTATGGGTTAAATAACAGTGGTAGGACTTGGGAACCCAGCTCTTAAAAAACAAATCTTAATGAATCTTGATACTCGAAAAGAAAAATGTATTACTAGACACAAAACTGATATAAAAACAACAATAAATTGTTGAAAGAAAAAGGTATTACCAGTATTAGTATTGGTTTGCGAACTGACGATATTACCAGTGACGCGATACTAATATAAACTTATAAACCACAAATATTAACACACTGCCGTCGAAAAAGGACAAGTTCATGGCAATAATAAATAGTAATTTAATAAAAATACAAACCAGTAATAATACATTACGAATGTTTAAGTCCCAAACTAGAAGAATGTTGTCCAAATGGACGAGAATGTTTTAGCAAGTCTGGTAAGGAATTACATACCGTTAAGCCCGCAAATGGTCCTCGTGGCTATTCCACTCCAGTCGGGAAGGGAAATGAACCCAGATAAAAAAGAGTTACTCAAAAGGGAAGATAACTATTGCCCCACTAAACCAGCAATAAATAAATAAAAATTTAGTTGGCATTAAATGACCCGCCGAGGTTAATATGTCATAAAAACCAACCAACCACCTTTATACAGTAGAAATCCTCAAGTCCAAACTTCACAGTGTGGCTATTTAAATAATGTTGAAATATGCTACATTCTTATATTTGTTTCTTCTTAGAAGTTAATTGCTAGAAACTTGAATTTTTTTAACCCATAATGTCTTGTACAGAAGAAACTTCAACTAGAAGTGAAAGGAAAATAAATTCTTTCGAATTAAGTCACAAATTAGAGATTATTGAAAAACTGGGCGAAGATCTAAATTCGTTGAATTTGCAAATTAACAGCCAACAAACTGAACGAATCACTAAATCTGGTTCTTGAAGATGATTCACTGAATAATCTCACTTCGAATAGCTTAAAAGGATGGATAAATTAAGACATTAATGAATTGCAAATTCATTCAACGGTTGAATCGCTTCAAAACGATTTGGATTGTCAATAGATTGTAAAACGATTCTTCCAGATAATGGCGAAAATATGAAGAATGATGAAGAAAACTAGGACTCAGTAAAGAAAGCTGTTGATGAAGTAAGTCATTAAATTCATGGAGAAGGAATCTATGTTTAGTGGTAGAAAATGTTCAATTGCAGATAATTTGAAGAAATGTCTTACTTAAAAAAAACTAGAACAGCGACAAAAATGAAATGAGAAAAGAAATCAAAATAATTAAAAATAACACTTATTCAGCAATGCAATTTAATTTACTTACATATTATAATATGTTCTTGTGTTTTTGTCAAGCTAAAGTTATATAATCACATGCCATATTATATCTTAACTCCTCCTCATATCCCAATTTTTGTAAAGGTCGGATATCACTACTTCTACGCTATTTTGTTTTTTCTGCACATAATTTAAAGAAATGTCTTACTTAAAAAAATAAAAAATCGAAAAAGAAGCGATATGAGAAAAAAAAAGAACTACGATTGAAGGTAAAACTTATTGAGCATTAAACATTGCAAATTAATATTTACTTTCGTGAAACACTCACTCTTTCATATATTGCGATAAATTCTTGTCTTTGTTAAGTTATATATACTTTATATATGTCATATTACACCCGAACCCGTCCTCATATCGGAAATATTTTGAAATTCGGATATGAGGACTTTTAATGTATTATCATTATCAACACGGGTGGTATCCTCTTTGGATAACTGGGAAATCTCGGGTAGGTATTCTAGGTTAATTCGGATAACTGAAAAGAATAAATAAATAAAGTCGCTAATGAATCACAAAAGAAATCAAGGGTAGATTCTCTTCGAAATTATTTGGATGCCAAGAAAACGAGGAAGAATCAAATTCTTTCAATAATGGCGAAAATATGAAGAATGATGAAGAAAACTGGGACTCAGTTAAGAAAGCTATTGATAACGTCATAAAATTCATCGAGAAAAAAATCTTTGTTCAGTGGTAGAAAATGTTCAATTGCAGATAATTTGAAGAAATGTCTCACTTAAAAAAAAAAATAGAACAGCGAAAAAAGGAAATGAGAAAAGAATTTAAAATAATTAAAAGTAACACTTATTCAGCAATGCAATTTAATTTACTTACATATTACAATATGTTCTTGTGATTTTGTCAAGTTAAATATATATATAATCACATGCAATATTATATATTAACGCCTCCTCATATTCCAGTTTTTGTGAAGGTCTGATATGACTAATTTTACGCTATTTTGTTTTCTTTCCAGAGATAATATTCAAAATTGCAACAGATTTCTGGGTTTCATTTCCTGCCATTTTTAATTTCTTCTTCTTCGTGTGTCTGGTCCCTTCAAGATGTAGGTGACCATGAACTTATATTTGCCCCTGTCTCTTGTCGCTTTTACTATTTGACTTTTTGGTGTCTCTCCCAAACCCCGGTGCGCCATACATTTACTCAAGATCATTAAATATGTCAAGCACTGCTTTCTCCTGTCTCACTCTTCTTCTTCTATGTGCCCTGTAGTACGTAGGCGATCATGACTTTCCACGTTTCCCTATCCCTTGTGGCTCTGAGCATGCCTTCTCTTGTTACACCATGCAATCCTCGTTCCGTCATCCACCTGATTAGGTCCTTCAAATATTTTATCCGTTGCTTTCCCCTGTCTCTTTTTCCCTCTATCTGGCCTGTTAGTATCAGGTTCTCCAAGCCCTCCTTCCTCATTGCATGGTCCAGGCACTTCAGCTTTCTCTTCCTGATGCTCGGTATTAATTTCCTTTTTGTTTCCATCATTTCCAAGACCTCATCATTGCTCAAATGTGTTCTCCCCCTTCTTAGACCACATGACATCGCAAAAATAAATTTGCATTGCTGGAAATATCCAAATAAAAGCAAATGTTCTCTTTGAGAAAGGACGACATTTCGAATAAAATAGCTTCTGCTTACTGGATATGAAATGCTAAATTTTTCCTAAGATTAGTGGTTTTGTTTTGTTAGAATCGTAGGTAAGGGAGAATAAAAAGTTTCTTCGTTTCATTGTTTTTCATGTCACACCCTCTGCTCACCCGCTCACCCACCCTCTGTAAATATCAGATTCTCCAGAACTTCTTTCCTTATTACGTTTCACATATGGTATTTCGCAGTGTTAAATATGTTTTTTTTTTTTCGGGTTTGCATCCTCTCCAACACCGCGTCGTTGTTCACGTGCTTGGTTCATGGTATCCTCAGAATCATTATATACAACCACATTTCTGCTGCCTAGAACTACTTCTTCATCCTCGGAGGGCTTACGGCCATATCACGTTAAATACATCGGTTCTCGTTCGATCACCGAATTTAAGCAACGTTGAGCCTGGTCAGTAGTTAGATAGGTGCCCGTTTGGGAATACCAGGTGCTGTAAGCGCTTAGTGACGGATGTGCGTTGTGGGGCAGTGGATATCGGCTCCGAAAGAGAAATCAGTGAGCCGAGTTCAAATTCCTGTTGAATACTCTGCATTCACTTAAGCACTGGTACTCTTGGGAAAGGTGTTAATCCGTCCCTTCCCTTCAGTTATGGGTTAAATAACAAGGGTAGGAATTGGGGACTCTGCCCTTAAAAACAAATCCCAATGAATCTTGATACTCGAAGAGAAAAATGTATTACGAGACATAAAAACTTCTATAAACAACAATAAATTGTTGAAAGAAAAAAGGTATTACCAGCAATAAATAAATAAAGTTTAGTTGGCAATAAATGAAGCTCCGAGGTTGATTTGCCATATAAACCAACCAACCAATCATCTTCGAAAAGTATCTTAAAGTACATTATCTAGATAGTTAAGTTTCTGTACTAGTGTGATGCTGAGTCCTCAATAAATTTGAAACTTTCTCTTTTGCTGATAACCATACATTCTTTCTTCTTACAGTCAATAGTCCTTTCTTTATCATTGCTATTATTACTTCTTCTAAACTTTATTTACGTTTTCTTCCTGAGTCAACAATCCTAGCTTTCTTGGCGTAATCGCCATGAAGCTGTTTTCTAAGAGAACTTCCCCGCGTTGAGTTGCTTCTGACTCATATTCTTTATTTGTTATTATACTCCTGAAGTTGAACGATCGGCCTTGAAACTATTAAAGCTGCCAGAGGGCATGCCATGAATATTAAGTCACCATTATTCACGTTCAGTGGTCGGTTATTTTTAGTAGTTACACAGCATGCGAATTGTAATACAAGAACAACACGACTCGAAGACAGAGAATTAATATTATTTATTTAATGTTGGGAGACAAACGATCGGGCAGAAGAGATAGGATGCAACTAATCTGATTTAAAAAGATTAACTTAGATTATCTTTTGGCTCAAGGCCACAACTACAACCCACTGTCGATCGATGAGATTATTCACATATAGTGGTCAAATACAGAACATCTTATATCAGATTGAAGAAACATCGGATACAAGTGAATTGAAAAACACACAATTGGTTTTCTTATATTAACCCATGTGTTCTACTTCGGCTGTTTGTTATATAGTGATGACTACAAATCAGCACAAAATTAACTAAGCATCAAATGCAAGAGTTTCAATTTCACTACTCTATTAATGTTTATAAATAGCGTAGATGAGAGTACAAAACAAAAAAGAATCCAGCGTCTATAAAAAAAAATAGCAGTATAGCCTGGTGTTGCTCGGGTGTAATGAAAGCTTTAAAACTAATCCATGGTCCTGGAGCTCAGACTCTTTGGACGTCGGCACGAAAGACTAAAAAGCAATAGTTGTTTCCAGTTAAAGCGAAACCGTAGACTGAAAGAAAAATGAATGGATGTAAGTCAAATTTTCATTTCCTGGTATCGATATCAAATAAGTTTTTTTTCGTCGTAAACTGAATTTTGAAGGCTAAATAAGTCCTCTGAGTAAATGGTATCATGGCTGAGACTAAGAACTACAATTATACCTAATTAGAGCCAAACCCGAAGCAAAAACTAAAATAAAAGAGCTGAAAAAAATACAGACATACAGGCAGATAAACAGGCATATACACACAAATATCTTGCTTTATATATATATATATATATATATATATATATATATATAGTCGATTTACTGCATTATTGTAAGAACTGCAACCTTGAAACTTCTGAATATCGTTTCTTATGATTTTGTCTATGAGTGTATCAAATTTGATTAAAATCGGACCACTCCTTCTACTCTAACCCGATTTTTTCGATTATCGATATTCGATATTTATCGGGGGTACCTCGACACAAAACCTCGCTGAGAACACTCGCAGCCGCTTATAGTACAACTGTGTAAATTTTCAAGAAAATCGGTTCAGCCGTTTCGGAGTCTATAGGTAACGGACACACACACAGACACACACACAGACAAAGTTCCATTTATAAATAAGTTTAGATTACCGAAAGGGTAGATCTGGACTTTAGACCTTCTTTGTAATTATTCCACCCCAACCAAGGTGATAAAGCGATTAAGACGAAAGAGTTACTGAGAGTATTTTTCCATACTTCTAAAATAAGGTATTATTTACATTATTCGGACTGTTGTTATCTTTAATGCCATGTGTGTGCGTTTCCTAAGAACTCATAGGCCAGTAGAAATACGCGGTGGTTAGTTCCGGTGACTTGAGCCAAAGAATTATGAGTTCAATACTAGGCTACAGCAGTGGTGAACAAATGACTTAAAGACTTAAGTACAGGGGAGATAACTTCAAGGCTACCGAAAGTGGCGTCGCACAAGGAATGAGAATGATATTCACTAATGATCGAAATAAAGGGTTTGGTTCGAAATTACTAGTATCTGAATAAGACCGGAGCAAAAAACTACCAAAACGTCTTAAACATGGCAATAAAGATGAGAACAACAATTCGAAGAGTGTAAATAATGAGTTACTGAGAGTAAAAGTAAAGTTACCGAGTAGAAATAACATTAAAATAATACTTTTCAAGGGGACGTAAGATCACAGTTGACAATGAAATAAGGAGAGCGTTACATAGGCGGGAATAGAAAATATGGACTCTTTTATTTAATCCCATAAACACATTAGATTCGAAAGGGGCAAAAGTACAGCAGCGATTGTAGAAGTGGTGTTTCCTGGACAGTGGTCAACTCTCTTGAGGCGGGTTTGGATTCAGTTTTCCTTCTGCTAGGCTAGTAAAGAGCCGTGGCTTTATGTCTCACTCTGCCCTGCTATTTACTCATAGCGGAAATTTAAAAAAATGGATTAGTACCTTCCCCAAGGTCATTTGTGCGTAAGTGTGTGTAATGAGTGTGTTTGCACGTTGTAATTTTGTCTGCAAAATTAAGTGACTTAACAGTCCCTTGTTTCCTGTTTAGGATGTGGTTTCCGGCTTTCTCTTTTCCAATCTTTTCACTCTTTTCTCTCTTTATTTTTTTTCAATTGGAGTAGATAGACTAAACTATCGCCCGGTTCACACTCCACCCACGTCTATTGAACAGGTGAAGAGGCTCATCCCTTGTTCCCTGTTTAGGATGTGGTTTCCGGCTTTCTCTTTTCCAATCTTTTTCACTCTTTTCTCTCTTTATTTTTTTTCAATTGGAGTAGATAGACTAAACTATCGCCCGGTTCACACTCTACCCACGTCCTTTGAACAGGTAAAGAGGATCATCCCTTGTTCCCTGTTCATGATGTAGTGTGATTAAATTCAGAAA